>ML107670.1:23997-57646 GCA_003697995.1 Taxidea taxus jeffersonii | reverse complement strand
AGCCATTGTTACATTATCATATTGTATTATATTATTATTAATGATAAAGTTTCAGTTAACATAAAAAAAGTCCACAACATGTTGGAAAGTGGGGGGGGTGGATCTATGATCTAGTTCCATTTTTGTTTTTAAAAAATGCTATTTTTCAATGCTAGTTTCTTTTTAAGTAATTCTTTTCTTTCTTTTTTAAAAATTTTATTTATTTGTTTGACAGAGAGAGAGAGATCACAAGCAGGCAGAGAGGCAGGCAGAGATACAGAAGGAAGCAGGCTCCCTGCTAAGCAGAGAGCCGGATGAGGGACTCGATCCCAGAACCCTGAGATCATGACCTGAGCCAAAAGCAGAGGCTTAACCCACTGAGCCACCCAGGCACCCTCAACGCCAGCTTTTTAAAATAAAATTAGGACACATACCAGATGTTAACCATCATTATGACTCGGTGACAGGACTGTGGGTAACATTCACTTCTTTCTTTATAAGTTTCTGAAAGTTATTATTTGTTTCCATCTGTCTCCCATGACGAGAATGTAAGCTTCAGTAACTGAGGTATTCCCCAATCTTTGTGGCTTATGATAAAACTCCATCATACAGTTATTGAATGAAATGAGTATTTTCAATTTGAAAAGCAGAAAAAAGTCTATAAAATTGTACATGTAAATAAAAATAACAACAAATTCCTGTGTATGGAAGAGCGAATGGAAGAAAATCGACAAAAAGTTAACAGTCATCATTTGAGGCTGTGCAAATTCGGTTGTTTAGTTTTTCTACATAGACATCTACATTTTCAGTCACAAGGATATTACTTTTGCAATACTTGTAATAAAAATATTTTCACATATATGTAATAGAAAAATCTTAGAAGACTTTAATAACAGGAAAAGCTTTCTTGCCAGACAATTCATATTCCCCCAAATTACCATGATTCAGGAACTGAAGGCAGAATACGAGAGGCCCCACCACTGCGCTCGCACGTGACTGAGTGCTGGGCAAAGAGAGAGCTCACTGCCCTCTGGTCGAAAGTGCCCCACTAGCCCTCCATCCCAAAGCGCTTCAGTGTGTCTTTGACCCAGGGTGAGTGAGGCCCAGCTCCTGCTGCCGTCTGCCTCATAGTCTACCATCTTTTCCAGCAGGAAGATGAAAATGTTCTATGACTTACTTAACGTCAAAAAATTAGCTTAGAATAGCTTATCTAAATTTGAGACCTTCTGACCTTTTTAAATGTCTAAATAATAAAAATGAAAATAAGATCCACTACTATTATTAATGATTCGGTTTGCAGACATTTTCAGGTGGCAAAAGTTATTTTCCAATTAAAATTAGGACTGTCTCACTCTTTCACCTTCACTTTCTTCTAAAAAAGTATTTCCTATGGTTATCTGACCATGGGATAGACTAAAGGCAAAAACCCACATTCCCTCGCCTTACTGCCATTATACTGGGCTCAGTCATTTGGCAAGCAAGCTGTGCTGGGTGAGCAAGACCCAGGAACAATGTCCAACTCTGTGTGTGTGTGTGTGCCCGTCCTTCTGCGTTTCCTCCTCCATTTGGAATATTCAACCCCTCTTTACCCAGGAGTGCTGTGCTCTGGATGACAGAGCAAGCATTCTGACCCTGATGTGGCTCCTCACATAGTCACAGCTGGTTAGCGCCAGGAGGAGGGGAGGTCGGTTTCAAGGCATCTAAGGATAATGCAGGTAGCAGTGTCCATGAGGCTCTTGGGTATAACTTCCAAAAGACAGTTTTTCTTCCTTCCTTCCTTTTTTTAAAAAAAGATTTTGTTTGTTTGTTTGCGAGAGAGAGAGAGAGAGAACATGAGCAGGGACAGAGGGAGAGGGAGAAGCAGACTCCCTGCCTAGCATGGAGCCTGATGCGGGGGCTCAATCCCAGGACCCTGAGATCATGACCCAAGCTGAAGGCAGATGCCTAACAACTGAGCTGCCAGGCGCCCCCTCCAAAAGACGTTTCTGCAAGAGTAAGTCAGAGAAGAATGGACAAAGAGAAAACAAGACCAAAACCTGCCAAGCACTAATATTAAGGGTCCCCAAAGGAAGACCTACGGAGACGGTGAGAAAGAGCAATTGGGTCAGTGATGTAGTAGGGAAAAAAGTAAGAAAGTGTGGTATCACAGAAGCCAGAAGATGAAAGCATTTCCAGACAGAATGATTACAGGCATCCAATGCTACTGAGAAGCTGGTAAATTAAGGACTGAAGAGTGGTGGACAGATATGCGAACTTCAAACTCCCTCTTGCCAGAATCCTAGAATCTGTCATTCTTAGTCCCCACCTCTATTAGCACACTTTTGCATCTAAAACCCAGGAGTGGGGGGGCATTTTTCTCTCACAATGTTTCAAGAGTCTCAGAGATTTAACTTCTCCAGATCTACAAAGTCGATCTTAACCTTGTTAATTCTGGGCAGTAACAAAACCCGGGACAGGCAGATTATTAAATTTAGATGCAGACAGTGAAGAGTAAGAAGGAGAGAGAGAAAACAATACTTCGCAAGCACCTTGCCCGCCCTCCAGTAATGCTCCCCATGTGACCATTCGCATCCAAAGGCCCAGCAACCGATACATTTAATTTCTTTTCTTTACAGAATGCTTTTAAACCTTCCCTTCTTTAGGCTACATAATCCTAGTTTCATCCATCATACTTCATATGAAATAAGTCAGCATTCTTTTACCATCCTCGTCACTGTGCTCAGGCTTCTCAAGTATGTTTCAGAACACAGAACAAATTAGGGAAACAACAAAAAATCTGTCAAGGTATGTCAAAAGATAGAGAAAAACAGTTAATGCTCAGATTTCTTTTCTTTCTTTCTTTCTTTTTTTTTTTTTTGAGGAGGAAGAATTTGGATAAGGTCCATTTTAAGTCCTTTGGAAACATGACTCCAGGGTGAGGCAGTTTAAAAGCTTGCTTCTACTGAGAAATTTACTAACACTCCCTCTGTAGGTATGTTGAAAAGGCCTTCCAGTGACTGCCAAATGGAAGGTCTGGCTGGTATCAGCTCATATCTTAAAACCCTCTGCAATATGACACTGAAAAGTCTAAGAAATAAATTATTTATTCATCCATATGATCAACTTTGCTACTCTTCTTTCACTGTTCTGTACTGTGATGTGTATTGGTGGTACACACCATCTTAGGGAGGGGAGTTCTCACCTTCCCCCCACCATAGAGCACATATGGGACAAATTTGTTTGGGAATCTGATGGCCAGCTCAATCCACCATGCCTTTTTTTTAAAAAAGAGCTTATTTATTTTATTAGAGAGAGAGAGTGCAAGTTAGGTGGGGGCGGGTTGGGGCAGAAGGAAAGAGAGAGAATCCCAAGTAGACTCCACACTGAGCACAGAGCCCAACGCAGGGCTTGATCTCACATCCTGGAGACCACAGCCTGAGCCAAAATCAAGAGTCATATGCTTACTCAACTGAGCCATGCAGGCACCCCAATTCAACATGCCTCTTATCTTAATTTATCTTTGGTCACTACCCAAAATTTAGCACTCCAGGCCCTTCCACTCTCCTTTACTCTCATATGCTTCACCTTCCCAAACCCAACCATGTACTGCTCTCTTCCCTCCCAAGCTTTCCTCCTGGATCCTTAGGAACAACCTGACTAAGCCTGGCTCTAGCCAGAAGACTCCATCTCTTGGAAACATTCTCAGATTCTCTGGTGGGGCTGACATGCCCCAAACCTCCACACTCCCCAGTCCATGGTGTCACTCTTCCATCCACAGAACCCTGAGTCTTCTGAGGCTTCTGCCACCCCTACTGTAACTGCCTGTTTGTAACCAGTCTAAACTTCCTTAAGAAAAGAAAACCTAACTTTTAGTCAGTTTTGTAGCTGGTCCCACACAGACCCTCAAATATTTTCTGATGACTAACTGCTAGAAAAACTCAACAAGTATTTGTTTCATGAACAAATTACATCCATATTCACTCTAGAGAAGGAAACAGGGTCTAATAATCCGAAGGTTGTTGAGATTCGCATCATATATCTGAAGAAAACACTTCCCGCTGGCACCTTTTCATTTTCTGGAAGTCTCAGAATAAGGGGCTCTACTGATCTGACCTTCGGTCATGGGGTCTAGAGAGAAGGTTCTCTCCTAACTACTGCAAGTCTAGGTTAACCTCCTGGTCAGGGCTCCAGGTTTTAATCCTACTCACAGTATTACCTACTCCTGCTGCACTCGTGCTCACGAACTTTCCTCTACATTGAATATGTGCACCGAAAACCCGCTTACCACGTATCATATATCAAATGATATTAACCGTATCTTCTACTTCTCTCAGTGCCATGCAAGGAGCTGGGGTGATCAGTACTTCCTTCCTGTAGGTTTGTTACCGCTAACATGAACTACAGCTCTTCCCCTTACAAAGCAGTAGTTCTAGCTGTACTCCATAACAGTAGTAGTGCAAGGGTTTCAGTGATTAGAATTCACATCTTATTCCTCTAGCAAAATGTTTCTCTGCCTAATTCTGCTTGGTCTTCTTAGGGATTACAATGTATACCTTTCTTAGTAGAAGTTTATTTTTGATAAAGATAAAAGACTATAGTGCCTGAGTGACTCATTTTTAAATATTTTATTAAAGTCTATTTTTCTTGCAACACTTCTTTAGACAATACAGAGTCAATCTCTAAACCCTTTGTCCTTGGCACACTACTCCTGTTATGCCCTTTCTGGTTAATAAGAAGTATGATTATTTATTACTAAGTTCTAATTAACTTGTAAAATCTCTCATCTCTGTTTAATTTACCTTGATAAAATTTTGGACAAGGAGGGGCGCCTGGGTGGCTCAGTGGGTTAAAGCCTCTGCCTTCGGCTCAGGTCATGATCCCAGGGTTCTGGGATCGAGCCCCGCATCGGGCTCTCTACTCAGCAGGGAGCCTGCTTCCTCCTCTCTCTCTGCCTACTTGTGATCTCTGTCATATAAATAAATAAAAAATCTTAAAAAAAAATTTTTGGACAAGGAAATGAGGATTTTTCAAGATCAGAACACATTTAATGTGTCGTTTTCCACCTCCAGAGAAGAGGAAAAATGAATTGATAGGAATAAGGGTTTTTAAAGAGTGGACATTTTATTTGCTGTTACTTCTAACACTTTAGAAACACGGTAAGGGAAAGGACAAAGTCTGATGGCTAATTTTCTCATTCTACTGGATGATTTCCTTGCCACTGACACACTGAATGCCAAGTACTTGATAAGCCATCCTATTTAATCCAATACCTTAGGAGGCATGTATGATTGCTTCCATCTAAGTGATAGGAAAACAGGCTGAACTTGTCCAAAGTCACACAGTGATGTGGTAGTCAGTTTCAATCTCCTTCTACCACAATCTCTGTCAAGCACTGAACTCTACACACGTGCTCAATCCCAGTACCTACAGATTGCTCTGGCATGAACCTAAGTTTCTATTTTCATGCCCTGTAGTTCAGTCATCAGTATGGTCTACCACCTGGAAAAGAAGCAGGATCAATTCCTCCTGAAAGTAACTCCACTGAATTAACTTGCCCCTCTACCATAGCTAATACTAATTTTTAAGGAGAAACCTTGCCCCATTAGGCAATACTACAGTCGAATTGAAAACTCATCTAACTGAGGCTGTGCAATAGCAGGCTGACAGGCTAAGGTCTTCATATGAACCAGTAAAATCTCAAGAGAAAGAAACATAAATTCATGTTGGTGTAATTCTGGTAAAGAGTTTTCTTAGGGAGAGGGGTGCCTGGCTGGCCCACCTGGTTGAACATGAGACTCTTGATCTAGAGGTCATCAGTTCAAGCCCCATGCTGGGTGTAGAGATTACTTAAAAAAAAAAAAAAAAAGTGTTTTAACTGAAATAAAAGCTTACCTTAAAGAATGATTAAAACATTAAATATGCAGAATGTTTTAAGAAACATACACCTGCCCATGTATCATAAATGATAATAGTTTTGAAGGCTTGGGGTTCTCTTCTGTAATGTTTTCTTTTTAACAGAAATGGTAATATTCCACTAGGTGGATATGCTGTGATATAAACAGTCCCCTTTTTGATGGACATGTACGTCCCTTCCCATTTCTGTGCTATAAGCAAAGCAGCAGTGAAAATCTTTGTTCAGCCAGTCGACAGCTGTCTGAGTATCTCCATAGGATAAACTCCTGGCAGATGGGGCTGCACTTTATCTACCAGTTGATGACACTCGAGAGCCAGGACAGGAAGAAATCAGTCGGGGGGCGGGGAACAGCGTTTAGTCATCGCTCTTCCTGTTGAGAACTGGCAGCAGATGTGTCGATTATTTCCTAAAACCATTTGTTTTGGTTTGGTTTCACAAGAACCTATCCACTGGGACAGACCACGGAGTAATCCTTGTAACCATATCCCTAGGTCACCCTGCTCCCTAGAAGCGGAGAGCAAAGTGGCTGATACCAACCAACCTCTTCGCACAGAGTCTCCGTGAAGGCCAGGGGTTCAGATATCCCCAGTTACCGGACTGTCATTCAATTCTGTAAAAGGAAAACCAGTCCTTCAGAGACAGTCTGTTTCTAAGAGACTAAGCACCCCTCCCTGAGCCACACTGGTTGGGGTCTCTTGGTTCCTCTGAGTAGGGAACCAGAAGTCTCAACCAAGGAAAAGATTTTGGCAGGATGAGTCACGCAGGCCAAATGTTTTTACCAATTCTCCTCCCCTTCATGAAATCAAATGCCAAATAGTTGGTGTTCACATCCTTCCAATTAGTTCACTATTTCGCCAAGGAGGAAACTTCCACAGGTCATTATTTGTATGAATTTTCTAAATGAGAATGCTTTTAGATTAACCAAACATCCAAAAAGATAAATACATAAACTATAAAGAACTGACCACATCTCAGAAAGCTGTTCCAGGGGAGGAAAAATTTTCTCCTCCATATAGCTAATTTTAGATAATATTTTGACTTACAGTTTTCATTATACTTATTCCTATATGGAGCTGACCTGAGCATAAGTAAAAATTAAGTCATTCAAAACGCAACTTTCAGTGACCAGGTGGAGAACGGGGGAAAAGCAGCCACAGGGTAACTGCCAGAGGCTAGGAGCTAAGCCCTAACTGTCAGCAACTATATGGGGTAATGCGGTGTAAAGAAGCATCCGGGAGTGTAGGCTGGGTGCATTCACTTAAAGATATGTGATTGAAAAAAAAAAAAGATATATGATCGCTTACCTGCTTCTCTTTCTTTTGTATTTTCATTATCATCTATTGAAGGAAGATACTTGTATCTCTAAAAGATTAAAAAAAAAAAAGGCAAGGATTAGGGTAAAATCTAAAATGAAACATTTAAGGTGGTTTAACTGTGGATTAACTGTGACACATTTAGAAAACTCAGAAATGAGGCTGCTTCTACAGAACATTTACAATCGTGTAACAACAGTCAATTGCCACCCCCAGAGTATGGTCTTTTTTTATTTAAGATTTTACTTATTTAATTGACAGAGAAAATACACGCAAGGGAAGTACCAGAGGGAGAAGCAGGCTCCCTGCTAAGCAAGGAGCACAATGCGGGGCTCAATCCCAGATCATGACTGGAACCGAAGGCAGATGCTTAATAGAATGAGCCACCCAGGTGTTGTGTCCCCCGACCCCCATGGTCCTAACCCTATCTAACCCTATCCCAAACCCTAATTTATTGCTTCAGACGGGTGGAGTCAAAAAGAAACTATCTTTGTAGGTAAAGTAAGTTATAAAAGATGCTGGCATATTAAATTACAAAGTAAACTAAAAGAAGGATCTTAAAATATGATGTGACTATATTGAGAGGAGTAGAAGAGGGGGGTAAAAACAAGTCCTCATTTCTTCTGGAAGGAAATCAATAAATTATGTCACAACTGATAAATCAAGAAATAGAAATATACACCATAAAAAAAGAGCTAAAAGAGTTAAAAGTGGTTCTCTTGAAGGCCAGAGAGGGAAGCTGGTGTGAGATAGGACAGGTCAGTCTGCCATGTCATCACATGCCCCCTTATATTATCTGATGTTTGAAACCACGTGCATATGTTATTTGACAAAATAAGTTCCATTCCAATATGTTGGTATGAGTTTTAAATGACTGATTTTACTGTACCCAGATTTAAGCCCCCATCTCTGCCCCAACCATAACGCTCATGATGACACTGAACTTTTTTTGTAAATGACTTCTGAGGACCACAGCCGTTAAGAGCCTGGCTTTAGAGGTCCAGAAGTGCTTTGGGACATCCCGGGAACCAGAAAGAACCGTAGTCTAAGAAATCTGGAATCTGGGGCTGCCTGAATCACTAAGTAGTAGTCCCTCAGGTCTAAAGCTCTCCCCTTCCTCATGTACAAACAAGGGAGGGATCCCAGAATTTTAGCTCCCAGTTCTAGCCTGGATGCAGATACCGCCTCATGTTTATTGTGTACTTTGATTTCCTGGACATCCCACAGAGCTACAGAACACCACTCCCTCGGGAAACCATCCCGGAGGCACATAATTATCCTTATGTTCATAATTATTTCTTATATCCCAATGAACGTGATGTGTAGGCAGTAGGCAGAATTTAAGATTAAAGTGTGACGGATTGTTTTTTAAGTGAGTTCATGATATTTGATGCAAACTGAGGAAAATGAAGGATCTGTGATTCCAAGCATCCTTGGGGCCACAATTACAGTTTATCAGTTTAACGTCTGTCCACTTGGGTTTTTTCCTCCAAGAGTCAGAAGGATTTCCTGTAAGAAGAACCATAAGGGGCACCTGGGTGGCTCAGTGGTTAAGCCTCTGCCTTCGGCTCAGGTCATGATCTCAGGGTCCTGGGATCAAGCCCCACACTGGGCTCTCGGCTCAATGGAGAACCTGCTTCCCCACCCCCTCTCTGCCTTCTGCTCTGCCTACTTGTGATCTCTCTCTCTCTCTGTCAATAAATAAATAAAATCTTAAAAAAAAGAAGAAGAAGAAGAACCATAAACTGCTACCAGGATATTGCTGTTCACGAACACAGTCCAAGGAGCTAACAAGCTGCAAAGTGGACAGAGTCGGGGGAAAGGGAAGAGGGCAGAGAAGAATCAGCCAAATCAGGGAAAGGTAAAGTCAAGTTAGGAAATGATGATTCTAAGAACTGCTGTGAGGATTAGCATTTGATGAAACAAGTATTCACTTCAAGAAAACCATTAATTCCAGAGAAATGGTAAGTGCTCTTAACCAGAGCAGTTAAAAGAATCTTACCCCTAATATTCATCATACTGGAGTCAGCTCTAGGTAAATTATGTTAGCACAAGTTTATCTCCTTTATCTGTTGTCAACTTCAAATCATCAACATTCTCACCCATCACAAATGGCCAGAAATTCTGAAATGAAGAAAGAAGCTGGAATAATAAATTCCAGCTAATAAAAAAGGAACAGAGGTGCCTGGGTGGCTCAATCGGTTACACGTCTGCCTTCGGCTCAGGTCGGACTCCCAGCTGGGCGGGAAGCCTGCTTCTCCCTCTCCCACTCCCCGTTTGTGTCCCCTCTCTCACTGAGTCTCTCTCTGTCAAATAAATACATAAAATCTTTTAAAAAAAGGAATATTATCAATAATTGGACACAAGAACTCAAAATTCTGCCCCCCAAAATTAAAATCATTTAAAAAACTACAGAAAACCCCACCAATGCCAATAAAAATTACTTTTTTTAACATCTAAAGAATAAGTTTAACACAGTAGAGCCATCTAAAAACAGTTTCTGAGGGGCGCCTGGGTGGCTCAGTGGGTTAAAGCCTCTGCCTTCGGCTCAGGTCATGATCTCAGGGTCCTGGGATCAAGCCCCGCATCGGGCCTCTCTGCTCAGCGGAGAGCCTGCTTCCCTTCCTCTCTCTGCCTGCCTCTCTGCCTACTTGTGATCTCTCTCTGCCAAATAAATAAATAAAATCTTTAAAAATAAATAAATAAATAAACAAAAAAAAAATAAAAGTTTCTGATTAAGTACGACTAACTAGCATGCACAAGAGCGGGGCCACAGCATTGCCAGGAACGTGTGGAAAACAGGTCCAACTTATCACCGCTAATGGCACTTCCCTAATTGTTTCAAGCTTTCTGAAGAGCACTCAGGCAAGGTGCCACTGGATCTATAAACTGTTGAGTCCTTTTATCTGCCGATTCCACTTTAAGGAATACGTGGCAAGAAATAAACCAGTAGGAAATAAAGCTGGGCCGTGGAGGAAGGCCAAGGAGGAGGTGGGAAGTGTGAACGTGCCCATCACAGCAGAGCCCAGGCAATGGGGGGGCCACGAGGATCACAGACCCACCTGTGTCATCACCGGACCTGAGCCCCCCAGAGAGGGAAGAAAAGGACAAGCTGGAGAGACGAGGGAAGAGGTGGGCTCACCCAGGTATGGCTTGAGTCTGATTACCCGATAAAGAGAAAGCTTGGGAAAAAAGGAGTGGTGAGGACTCTTCCCCAAATCTCCCAGCTGCCAATTTGTTCACGGGCAAGATCCTACTACCGGCACCTTTACTCATACTCACGCTGCACAGGTAACCCCACGCCATCCTCTGAGAGAGAGAGAACGCGGGTGTGAAATCTTAGTGCGGTTACTGTAAGAGCAATGGCTCTCCTTCCCTCGATGCGAGCTCTTGACAAAGCTCACGTGACTACTGTGAACTCCTTTACAGCCCCCTGATGGATCGCCACACACCAGCACGTCGCCCCCTACAAAATGGCAGACATCGTCAACGACATCAGTGGCTGTTCAATAAGCATTTACTGAGTTCTATCTCTCCAAACAGTATCTAAGACTACTAAGCACCGCCTCGAGTTACCCCTACTTTTTTACCCCCCTTGAACGGCACATGTCTAAAAAATAGAAAACTAAAGCTATGTCATCTTTTTGCAAGGCTAAATTTTGCGCAGCAGGAATGGATGGACACAGAAGCCAACGTGTGTCCTTCCACACAACACTAGAAGTGGCTTCCCAGCTTCTGAGGCTGTGCTGCCCTCACTGTGAAGTTGCGAGCAGATCCTCCGGGCACAATAGAGAACAAAGTAACTTGGATGTCCCACAACTCAATTAGAGAGATAATACAGACGTATTCGGAAACACCCAACTACGTGCGCAAACCAGGAAATTCATCAACAGGGAGGCAAATTAACGGGTACGCCTTCTGAACTGTAAGAAAACTGGCAGGACTCCGGCTTTCCTCACTGTGTTTCAGCGCTTTTGTATGAACCTAGCCTTTAATTACCTCCACGAGATAACCTGCTAATAATGTAAAAAGCAAATGTAAAAACTCCCATTCCTTCTTACACTCACTCGACAACACTTCTGTTAAGAAAAATGGGTGCTGGGTTTCAGCAGTAACATTTTGAAAGCTACTCTGTTTTACTCCTTTCTCTCTCTCCAGTTCAAAAACCCTGCAAGTGCGCCTGTGCCATTTCGAAGTTCTTCTGTGCTGTGTTATGGACGCTTTGAAAAATAAATAAAACATCAGGTACACACTATTCCACCATTCATTCAGAAATTATTTCTATTTACTCTACCTTGAGAATTCTGCCATCCCGACAATCCCCGCTCAGTCCCAGGGGTCTATTTCATTTCAAGAACATGGGCTTGACACACGCAGACAAGAGCACATACGGCACACTGCTCCCACGGTCCTTTATATTCACAAGGGCAGCATGAGACACGTCTGGCCGCAGGGAGAACAAGGACCTTTGCTGTCAACAGCCACCGCCCCCCCACCGGCCTTGAACTCTATTAGGCCCTTTGGAGCAAAGAGTACACCTCAGAGTTTCCAGAGTGAATATGTATTTTTACCATCTATCTACGCCCACCCTCAGCCCTAAGTCTGGTCCCTAAGAACCGCTCTGACAACCACAGGTGCAGATAGGGTGACCCCACATGATTACAGGGTGGGGATTTTAGGGAAGCAATGGAACATGGGCAACAACTCACCTGGGGAGAGTTTATGAAAAGGGCAGACAGGTCTTGGGTAATGCCCCCTTCCTTAGAGCCCTGTCCAAGGACAACTTACCAAAGCTCCTGACAGACATCCTGGACCACAAACAGGGTGAGACACCCCTCAACTTCTCAATTCACAACTCTGGCACCCTCCACAAACTGTGTTGCATAAGTTTATCTGTCTGTCTCTAGGCTTGGAGCAATCTACATGAGGACAACAGCAAGAGGGTTAAGTGCCAAAAAGCAGTGTAAATGATGAGCCAGGTAAAACCTCTTCCGGTTTTATTTTGCCACCTGTAAAATGGTGACAATCCTTACCTCTTAGGGATTCAGGAGAATTAAAAGGGATGAGAATCTCTAGTGTCTGTCACACGGTGAAAACGAACTACACAGCAGCCACTGGTGTTGCTTGCCCTTATGGGCTTCCCTCCAGCGTCAGAGGAAGGTGGCTCTCTCTTGAGGACAGCTAACCCTTCCATCAACACTTGGGTCCATCCTCTCCCACTTCGCAGCCTGAGCTCAGACTCTGCACTCCTGTGCAGTTAGTCCTTCCTCATTTCATTGATGTCTCTCTCCTCAAATGTCACCTTCTCAGTGATGTTCCCCCCTAATCACTCCATGGAAAACACCACTGTCCTCACCCCTGACTCTCTATCTTTGTACACTTCTTTCTGGCACTTGTCAGTTACTGCCTGACATTATGTCTAGTTGATTAGAAATGTCTTACCCATGAGACATGTGCACACGCACACAAACATGAGCCCTGTTTTGTTCCTGGGGTACTCCGAGTCTGAACAGGAAGCACCGGGCTTACAACAGGTGCTCCAGAAACATTTGCTGATTGAAGAATCACTTCTGCTCCTTATCACTAAACCTCTCTCTCTCCAGTTCTCTCCTCAACAAAGAAGCAGGTTAAACTTGATTCTGGAGTAGTAACTATGCTAACCAACCCTCACCCACCTGTATTTTCTCTTCTTCCCACATTACTTTCCTAAGCCACTCTTAGCGGACTCCCTAGGAGCCAGATCCAATGGGCATTTTTAGACTCTATTCTAACTGGCTTGCAGCATTTTAAACCATGGGCCATTTCCCCCTCTTAAAATTCTCATCTCACTGGTTTCTTGGAGGGCATGCTCTGCTGATTTTCCTCTAATTGAGGGCTTCCAAAGCTCAGCTTCCTCCAGAGTCTTCTCATACTATTATAAGGCCTATTAAATGTCAGTGTCCCCAGGGTGTAACACTGTAACTAGCCGTGGGGCCTGCTGAGCTCTCTACTCAGCTCCTAAACTTCATCTCTCTACACCATGACCACTGTGCATTCCCAAATCCAAGCCTTCCTCCCGACTTCCAAGCGGACAAAGCCAACCATATCCCGGCCAGTTCCAATGAGGTGTTCAACAGACTGCACAAAAAACTCACAACTCTTTCCAAATCAAACTCCATACTACCTTTGCACACATACACACCTGCTCCTGTGCCCCCTCATCAGAAACGAATGTCCCCCAATCTGCCACCCAGCCCAGAATTCAGTCATCCTTAACTCCTTCCCTTTCCCCTAACTCCTTCAAAATTCCCGAGTCCCTTGGTTCTTCCCCAGGCCACTTTAATTTATTCCCACTCTTTGGGGGCCTTTTTTTTTTTTTTTTAAACTTGAAATAGCCTCCTAAGTGCCTTTATCCTTCATGCCTCCTACCCTCATCCCATCCCTCATTGCACCAAGAGTACATTTTCCTAAAGTGTAAAGAAAATTAGATTGTATCTCTATAGTGTCTGCAGAAATACAAATTCCCCACAGTAAAGGGCCCTGCCTAAGCAATCAGGCCCCTCCCTGGTCCTGGTCCCCTGCTCTGACATTACCTTCCCGCATTCATCCAACTTTTCGGAATGCCTGCCCGTTCTGATACCAGCCCTGTTTGCTCAGATCTTTGTTCAGGCTATGCTTCCATCTCCATCTGGAAAATCCTTCCACTGCCTTTCCTCTCCAGTCTCATCCTTCAAAACTCCGCTCTGGTGTCTGACCTAACTTCCCTAAGCCCTGAAAACATCTTGTGAAAAGCACTAATAATTACAGTAACTCTATCACCATGATATCATCTCTTCCCGTTTTCCCTGTCTGCGGGTGCATCAGCTGTTAGTGCCTAAGCACCCTCCGGGAAGGAACTCCATTCTGTCATACCGAGCTTCATATTTGGACTTCTGAATGATTATCTATGGAAAGAGTAAGTGAGTGGGAAAACTAAAGAAAAGGCTCTGAGTCCCTGTTTTCCTTGCCATAACTGGTGGGCTCTTTTTTTCTTTAGTTTTTCCCTTTCCTGTTTATTCTGTTCTCCTAATCCAATCAGATTTCTCAGTGTTCTTCATTCATACTTCCTCAAAGTAATACAAGCACTTAGCTTAAGAATTCAATAATCTAGGGTCGCCTAGGTGGCTCAGTGGGTTAAGCATCCCACTCTTGGTTTCGGCTCAGGTCACGATCTCAAGGTTATTAGATCAAGCCTTGTGTTGGGCTCCATGCTGAACAGGAAGTCTGCTTGAGATTCTCTCTCTCTCTCTCCCTCTACCCCTCTGACTCTTGATTTCTTCTCCGGCAGTGGACCGAGCCCCGTCAGGCTCAGCACTCAGCGCAGTCTGCTTCAGAGTCTCTCTCCCTCCTGCTCATGCTCTCCCTCTTTCTTCCTCTCTCTCAAATAAATACACAAATAAATCTTTTAAAAATATAGTTTAACACTATTCTACTGGACTCTTCCTGTGGAATATGAGGTGGCAAATATCTTTATAAACGCCAGATGATAAATCATTTATGCTCTGCAGGCCATATGATGTGATCTGTTGCAGCAATCCAATTCTGCCGTGAAAACAGCCAGCGTTCCAATAAAACTTTACTTACAAAAACAGATAACATCTTATATGGAAGAGGAAAGTCTTAGCTTCCCAATATACTTATTATCACCATTATTTAAGTCAATATCTAATTCACAGCTAAGCCATGAAGTATATTGTGCTAAGAAAATTCTGTGTAACTCATTTTGTTTTTGTTTTTTTTTAAAGATGTTATTTATTTGAAAGAGGGAGACAGAGAGAGCGCGTGGGTGCACACACGGGGGCAGGGGCGATGGGGAGAAAGAGAGGAGGTGCAGAGGGGGAGGGAGACAGAAATCTCCAGCCGACTCCACCCTGACAGAGTAGCCCAATGCAGGGCTCGATCCCACAAGCACCATCTGAGCTGAAACCAAGAGTCAGACACTTAACCAACTAAGCCACCCAGGTGCCCCAGTAAGTATCTCATTTTAAAACCTGCATTGTAAAATTAATTAATTAACTAATTAATTAAATTAAAAAAAAATAAAACCTGCATTGTTTTCTCTGAATCACTGACTTACCTCAAAATGCTCTCTTCAATCAGAGAAAATCATTTTAATTCCTAATCCTGTGACAAAAATCAACTTGCTTGATAAGGATCACCATTAAGGTCAGTAATAGAAGAAAGCCAGGCACTACCAGAGCTGTATCAAATATCGCACTGCAAAGTCAAACCTGACTATACTTTCTTGTTTATCATTAGACCATATGCCATCATGTCAACTCACCCAGATCAGGAATGATCCCACCAGTGAACACAGGATTGACGAAACCAATCTCCTGTCAGTACACCTCAAGGTTCAAAGCCCTGAAAATTCAAGCTATAACCTTTTGGGGGAAGACAAGGGGCTTAAGAAATAATACTCCATATGCACTCTCAACGGGCCTCACCAAGTAACATAAGATCTTTTGACTCGTCACAGTTAATGCCTTTTTGTGGGCGAAAAGTAATGCCCATAGACCGGGAAGTGAAGATATTTAAGTTCTGAACACAAGGACTATATGATTTGTGCAATTTATTCTATCTCCCCAGGTCTCAGTTTCTTCATTTGCAGAAGAGGGACAAAAACCACCTTTTGGGAGAGGACGGGGATGAGTCTGGACAGGCTAAGTTTGAAGGAACGGGGAGGAAACTTAAAGCTCAGGCAAAGCAGTCCTTTTATCTTAAGATAAGGAAAGGAAGGGCCAGAGGAGCATGATTGCCCAACCACTCACAATTATTCCAAAGCACGAGAACGGGATTTCCAGGGTTCCCATTCAGCTTTCAGCACTACATCAAGCTGCCTTGAGCAAATGAAAAGCAAATGAAAATAGCAAAAGTGAGAGGTCGGGATTTGGAGATGTTCTATTTGGGGTACTCAGAGAGTGGGCAGAGGTTAGATGGATATTCCACAGATAAAGTACAACAGTCTAGAAGAGGAGAAAAGGAAAAAAGGAAAGCCCCGCATGGCAAGGAAAAAAAAAAAAGCAGGCTACAGCAGAGGGAGGTTTTGATCCATCCACCAGTGAAGAGGAAGCAATTAAAACAGCCCGATAAAACTATCTGTCAAGAAGACTGGTTAAGCACGTTTTTAGAAAAGATGGATAGACCCTTCAGATAACATTACATACAAGGGAGCAAAATATTTCATGAAGTAATTTTTACCATAAACATAGATAAAATCTTCAGGGATATAGAACTGTAAGTAATTCTGTTTAAATTCTTTATCTATTTTCATAACACCTTCCATCTGAATTCTGAACTGTTACACAAAATTACTTTGGAGTAATTTATAGTAAGGAATAAATCTGATAGCTATCCAAGACAGCAGGGAAACAAAGTAAACACGTTAACAGAATTATAATACAGACAATCCTCAGCAGAGTTTCTACTTTGGGATAAATAATAAAAGAAAATTACATATTTATGATCATCCAGGCTAAGCATTCTTTACCCTATGGGAAACAGAGGAGCCAGTCCAAGAGTAAACCAATCTACAATCTGTAAACATCCCCATCACCTACATTTTGGAATTCCTAACACTAAAAAGATGGGCTTTCCCACCACTTCTACAACTCCTCTGTATTCAAGTAAAATAAAGCGCCAACATGTTTCCAAAGAGCTTTTTTCTGTATAAAGACAATACAAAATAAAATCCTGACACCTAATTGGCACATCCTCCATGAACTCGCAGGCTGCAAAACCAAGAGGACGCGGCAACCTGACTGAGTCCACCCCGACTTCAGCCCCTAAAACCTGCTCAACTCCGGCTTCCCTTAGGGTCTAAGAATTCAGAATTTCATGAGTTTTTAAAAAGATGAAACAGCTCTCCAAAACTCTCCCACCCTCAATACCCCCTCCCAAAAATCCCCCCCAAAAAGGAAGAGAGAGCTGTGATAAATGCAGAAGCAGTCTGTGGGGCGATACGGAAAGCGAGGTGCTGTGTTACTGACACGTTTGTAAAGAGTTCTCGCAAGAGCACGCACACACAACAGTAGCCGAATGGGGAGGTGGGTGGCCGGCAACAGGAAGCTCTTGTCAATAAAATGCCCTGGTTCTCTGAATCTGGCAGGAGGGTACAAAGAGCAGAAACTGCAAGCAGTAAGCTGAACAGTCAAGAAGCCACCTAAGGCAAATGTAAGCCAACTGACTGACATCTGCTGACACCACCTACATTAGGCATGGTTCACCCAACTACAGTCTGGTAGGGATGTAGTCACCTATTCTAAATCAATGTATTAGCAAACATCCGTACTGTTAAAACTCCTGACTTCTAACACCTACCACCTAAGTGATCACCTCCCGGTAAGTAAAACTCAATGGTACTGCTTTAAGACTGGTCTAAGATGTCAGAATCATGATTGAATGAGCAAGAAAACCACACAGAAAAGCCTGTTAGTTTACTTGGCAAACAGTATCAATTCTTGGATCAAAGGACAACCGTTTTTGAAATACAAACTTCTTAACACCCATCATCTCCTGCTTACATTACATTACGTTTGCATTGCCATTCTGATGCTCCCTTCTACCATCAGCACTGAGTACCAGCTGTAGTGATGTGATTTCAGACTGTTCTACATACAGATGACCAGTTTGGAGGACAGAAATTTTCCAAACTGCCACTCTGGAGTACATGTGCACAATGAGATTCATACTTTCAATCGTGGGCCCCGTTTCCTTAAGATGCTAAATGTGCAAATGAAGCCCTTTACTAGTGGTACAGTATAAGCCCAGACTAGTAATAAAATTAAGTAAGTAAATGTCAGGAAACTCATTTGCTTGGATATGAAATCCAAGTATCAGATCTCAAAGGCTCAACAGAATCCTAAAGGAGTTGGTAACAAAGCTGTATGTCACAGACAAGTAGAATAAAGGCAGCCCTTAAAGAGAAGAACACAAAACAATGATCCTCCAGAGGGCCTAGGGACTGCAGTGGATTCACCTTTGAGTCCCCAGCACCTAGGACAGGGCCTATGATCAGTAAATACCTAAATATAGATTGGGTAAATACATGTACTGAATTTATGAATGAAAGGCCCACTGGCTAGTTTTACCAGTCACACTATTTTTCCCCCTTTACCTTCAAATGACTTAATGTCAAGAAATATAAGGAAACAATTTATGCAAGGGAATCAATCACTCTAGGTTCTCAGCCTTCTGTGTTACATGTTTGTGGTGACTCTTACCCTGGTCAAAGCCTCACTAGTGAGAGCACAACCAGCCATTCAAAGCATGAAAACTTCCTATCCTATCAATGTGGAGATACCAAGCTCTCTAGAGAAAAGTCGGTAATACCAATTTTATTACCATTATTCACTTGAATTTGATTTAATAACAATTAGGCTTTAAACAGCTAGCTCCACTAGGTTCTATCCACAGGGTACTTAGCTACCTTTGCTTTCTGGGAATATGACTCTGATCTAGATTCCATATCCGCCTCCTAGACCCAGGTTCGACTCCCAACTTGTGGATTCCTTCCCTTCTGGACCCAGACTGACTCCTGAACAAACCAGATTACTAAGCTGCCTTTTTAGAACTTTTAAACACCCCCCACCCCACCACCGAGTCTGTCCTATCACCACCAATCCCTGAACCAACCATCTACCATTCCCACTGTCATTAACCCCCACATGGGAGTTACCATCGTGGGCTTCCAAATCTCTCAGCCAGGAAAAAAGGGAGCTGGTGATCTGTCAGTGGCTGTTAAGAGGAAGGGCATATCACGACAAAGATAAAAGCAAAGATAATGCCTACAGAGAACAACAGTGATATTTTATTTTCCTGCATCTGAAACGTTAAAAAAAAAAAAAAAAGAAGCTGCTATTCAAAGACTTGGTAAAGAAGAATGGCAACAAAAGAAGTAGAAGCTACTCTACAGGTGGCCTCAGTTATTAACAATTTGATCCCAAATGAAAAGAAAGGTAGCCTGGCGATGAATATTTTGTTGAATGAATTAGACACCTGGTTTTCGACTTCAAGATGTAGAACTCTTGGGGCACCTGGGTGGCTCAGTCGGTTGTGTCTGCCTTCCGCTCAGGTCATGATTCCAGAGTCGTGGGACTGAACCCTGAGCGCGGCTCCCTGCTCTGCAGGGAGTCTGCTTCTCTCTCTGCCTCTCCCCTGCTGGTGCTCTCTCTCTCTCAGATAAATAAATAAAATCTTAAAAAAAAAAGAGAGAGAAAGAGATAAACAACCCTCAAATCAGTTTTTTTTTTAAAGATTTTATTTATTTATTTGTCAGAGAGAGTGAGCACAGGCAGACAGAGTCAGAGAGAGAAGCAGGCTCCCTGCTGAGCAAGGAGCCCGATGTGGGACTCGATCCCAGGACACCGGGATCATGACCTGAGCCGAAGGCAGCTGCTTAACCAACTGAGCCACCCAGGCGTCCCCTCAAATCAGTTTTTAAAAATAAGAAAAGAGTGAGACACCCAGGATTATTTTGTATTTCCCCTTTTCTAGCCTGGATCTTCCTTTTACGCTTTCACTTTTAGAATCAAACTATAGCACATTTTAACTTTTGTTGAAGCAGAATATGCACTAAAAAACAAAACTAAACTGAACTAAAAGCAGAAACAAAAACCCAGTACCCTGTACAAACTGAACACACCCACATAACCAGCATCCACATCCAGAAAAAGCACATTAACATGGAAGGTCCATCCATGCTCTTCTCTGGTTGTTACTACTTTCCTCCAAGGTTAACCACTAGCCTGACTTCTAACAGTAGAGTTTCCTTGTTTCTATACGTTATAAAAGCAGAACTGCATTGGAATTATACAGTAATTGTATCTGGCTTTGGTACTAGCTATCGATACACTGCCTCTCAACTCCAAAATTCACCCTTCAGTACCTGCTCTGAGAAGAGACTGAGCTCTTGAAGCCTTTCTCCTCGACAGAGCACGATGTTAAGCTTGGCCAGTAGAGGGCGCTGGAGGGACGTCGCAGGAGGAAGGGAGCTTGTCTTCAGGCTCAAGAGTACAGGGCTTGTGTTTGTTCTTGCTCCTGCGCAGGGTCGCCCTGAGAGTATATAGGAACACCTGGCGGTATGTTCCGCCCCAGCCACATGCCCAGAGCATCAGACTATTTCTTCATTCTCAGAGACAATCTGGAAGCTTTAATTGGCCAGCACAGGTCGTACCTGTACTTAAGGATAATGAAATCATCCTATTGGCTTATACTTCTTTAGGATAAATTCTCCCAGGTACTTAATATTATTTAATACCTGATATATTTTCCGTTATCTCCTGAGTTTTCTATGTTCTGTATTTCCCTTAATTTGCAAAGTCAAAAGTGGAACTAAGTACTTTTAGCTGGTTAAAGTAGTTATCATCCCTTATAACATCCATTGGAAACCAAGTCATATCTTACAGTGAAATGTCCGAAGCAGTCCTATTTAGAAGTCAGGAAAAAGACAAGGATGGCCTCCATCAAGAGCTGCTCTGGACATTCTAGAGAATATGGGGAAAAACTATGAGATGTGTAACCTTGACAGAAAGATACAGAATTATTATTTATTTATGATGTGACTCCTTCTCTTATAAGCCCAAGAAACAACTTAAAAACTATGAGAAGATGGGGTGCCTGGGTGGCTCAGTGGGTTGGGCCTCTGCCTTCGGCTCGGGTCATGATCTCGGGGTCCTGGGATTGAGCCCCACGTCGAGCTCTCTGCTCAGCGGGGAGCCTGCTTCCCTTCCTCTCTCTCTGCCTGCCTCTCTGCCTACTTGTGGTCTCTGTCTGTCAAATGAATAAATAAAATCTTAAAAAAAAAAGGGGGGCACCTGGGTGGCTCAGTGGGTTAATTCTCTGCCTTTGGCTCAGGTCATGATCTCAGGGTCCTGGGATCGAGCCCCGCATCAGGCTCTCTGCTCGGCAGGGAGCCTGCCTCTCCCTCTTTCTCTGCCTGCCTCTCTGCCTACTTGTGATCTTTGCCTGTCAAATAAATAAATAAAATATTTTTTAAAATATTTTTTAAAAATCTTTAAAAAAAACTATGAGAAGAAAAGACCATTTTGCAAAATAGTCAGTAAAAATATATATTTATACAAATGTCAATAACCCAGTGGGAAGAAACCTCAGGCTTTCTTCATGTGTGCAGCTGCTGCTGTTCACATCCTACATACCAAGGGAAACCAGCTCTACTGCTCTGTCTCTGATTACCTATTGAAGGGACTAGGACCAGGGTTAAGGCCCACTTACACAGGCCAGGCATGAAAGACCAACCTCCTGCAGTTTAGCACCACACTGGAACTGACCCAATCAGCCAAAAGGCCATGCAAGGACAATGCATGTTTAGCTTATCTTTATTAACCTAATTCTTTATGTCCAACATAATATTCATCTTGAAATTCTATTTTACCAAATTCAACCACTTCTCAATTTTCTCCCTCTCATTTTGGGGTTTATTGTTTCTGAGTGAGGAGCTGCCTACCTCACTCAGGAACCAGCAAGAGAAGATATGCAGGACAGTCACCAATGAAACTGAAGAAGTGGCCATTTCTTCAACTACAAAATGAAATTGCGGGGCGCCTGGGTGGCTCAGTGGGGTAAAGCCTCTGCCTTCGGTTCAGGTCATGGTCCCAGGGTCCTGGGATGGAGCCCCGCATAGGGCTCTCTGCTCAGCGGGGAGCCTGCTTCCTCCTTTCTCTCTACCTGCCTCTCTGCCTACTTGAGATCTCTGTCTGTCAAATAAATAAATAAAATATTTTAAAAATAAATAAATAGATAAATAAATAAAATGAAATTGTTTGACCTGAGATTTTGAAAATCCTTTCCTAGGGATCCTATGCTCTAAAATCCTATACTTCTATGACCTCTGTATACAGAATAACTACATAGCAAGAGAAAAAAAAAAACTATGGAAAGGGAATCCTGCAAAAACATGACTATGTTCTCTATTTTACTGAGTTTTCCATTCTCTAGGGAATAAGAAAGCTGGGTAAGATATTCTACCCACCCCAACCAAGAAAAACTTACTAAAAAGGAAGGGCTGCACTGAAGTAAAGATGATGATTCAGGAAATGTTTCTGTTTTAGAAGTCATGAACGTCCTTTCTAAAACATGCTAAGTACTTTTAAAAATTGTCTAAATTTGGGAAAAATTAGTGATGCAATAATTACCAAAATTATATAGAATGTCAACATTTGAATCTGTAAATAGAACAAATAAAATTAAGAAACATGTTGTCTGGGGCCCCTGGGTGGCTCAGTGGGTTAAAGCCTCTGCCTTCGGCTCAGGTCACGATCCCAGGGTCCTGGGATCAAGCACCACATCGGGCTCTCTGCTCAGTGGGGAGCCTGCTTCCTCCTCTCTCTGCCTGCCTCTCTGCCTACTTGTGATCTCTGTCTGTCAAATAAATAAATAAATCTTCAAAAAAGAAACATATTGTCTTTAAGTCCACCCTCTCTCTTATACCTAAACAATCAGTCCCTGAGGACTTTCCTATTAAATTTTACCAGTGGCACACAACTGCTTGAAGCTTCAAACGCAGACTGAAAGACACTAGATAAATCCATCTTTTTTGGCTCCTGACTTGAGGAAGCTTCCTCATTAGTTCTGTGTTAACATATCCCTGCCAATGATATCCAACTGTTCAAACCATCAGATTTTTACAATATTCAGATTCTTGAGGATTTAGACATTTTCTTACCCAGATTAGCCTCTTATCAGACTAAATAAGCACAGTTCAAACATAATAACATAAAGGTAGAGATTTTCTTGTGAAAGAACATGATGCTCAAATTATTCATTGTTCTCATCTGAAATGACGTTCAGTAGAAATAAATTCACTTGCTAGAGTAAAAACAGAATGAAGGACAGAAAGAAAAGAAGAGAAGAAAATTACTGAAATTTGCTAAAATATGAGACACATCACCTCAATTTAAGAAAAAAAATCACTTGGCAGAGACCAAAGATAAACTTGGGCAAGACAGTTTACACAGTGCCTCCTGACTCCAGGTTCTATAATCAGTATCTATGACTGCTACTTATTGTGATTTGGAGAATTTGAAAAACTATTTCTACGGTACTGAATACTAGCTATATGGCATTCTGCTCCAAAAATAACCTAAAATGTGTAGGTAAGATCTGGATGAATGGTTAGTGAAAGCAACTTGAACTTCAAAGCAAAAAGGGTCCAAAGGCCAGAGCAGTATCCTGTGTGAATCTGACTGTGACCTGAAGCTGTCTGCGAGGCTTCCCTTGGGACCCTGCCATCTAGTCTGACCTCCTAAGTCCCTCTACCCAAGATGGTATTATTAGAACCAGGGGGTTATTTCTACCTCCACCTAAAATTAAGAGATACAAAAAAGGTCTCAGAGTCAGAAAGACCTTTAAAAAAAAAAAAAGATTTTTATTTATATATTTGACAGAGAGAAGGATTTATTTATTTGACAGCCAGAGAAGGAACATAGCAGAGGGAGTGGGAGAGGCAGAAGTAGGCCCCCCCACAGAGCAGGGAGCCCCAAGCAGGGCTCCATCCCAGGACCCTGGGATCATGACCTGAGCCACAGGCAGGCTTAGACGCTTAGCTTAACGGCTTAACAACTGAGCCACCCAGGTGCCCCCAGAAAGACCTTCTTAAAGGGAAAACTCTACACATTTGTTCCTCCATGTGGACATAAATGTTATCTTTCTCTCTATATATATATATACACACACAAACAGGCAAACAAAATACACATATATGTAGATTATTTACATATGAATACAAATAGATTATCCTCCAGGACTAGTAGAGGACCATACACTTGAGATATTTTTCTAGTAACAGAGACACTACCTAACCCACTCCGTTCTTCTGCTACAGCAGAGCATAAATTCTACTACAGCAGAGCATAAATTCTACAACCAGACTATCTAGGTCCAAATCCAGGCCCCTGCCATTCATTAGTTGTATGACCAGGGCAAATCATTTAATCTCTCTGCCTCATTTTCCTCGTGTGTAAAACAGGGCTGATAATCACGTGACAACTGAATAAATTAGTATACACAAATTAAAAAGTATAGTGTCTGACACACAGGAAATACTTTATAATGTCAACTATTTCTGTGGATATTATAGAACAGCCTTCTAGGTAGGCTTACCAAAAACAAACAAACAAACAAAAAAAACCATAAAACTAAAAAACAAAAAACAATGTGACCACAACAGTGAGAAGAAATGACCTACATGGATTCAAGTGACCTATATGGATTCACGACCCACAATCCCCAAACAAAGTAATCTCAGAATTTTATTATCCTTGGAGCAAAACCCAATGTAGATAAAAATACTTCACAAACACATAATAATCCGAAAGCAGGAATCTAACTCAAAATCTGTTCCCATAAAACCTTTTAAGGACAACTTATTCAAAAACAAATTTACTTAGCAGTAAATTTAGCTAAACACACAACTTTTAAACATTCTTTTCTACACATGTCCTTTACTAGCCATAATCAGAGAAAAATATATTTTGCATAAGTTTCCAGACACCTCAGAGTTTACTTGCAGTTTTTTTCCCAAGTTCTTAATTAAAAATTTTCCTTTCCTTTTCTACAAAGTTCCTCAAGTCTTCTTAAAATGTTAACAATAGGTAAACAAATGATGCAGGCCATAATCACCAATGAATGTTAAATTAAAACCATTAGCTGGAAGGTACAGACCTGGAAATCTGTAGGTTGTCACAATGTCACCCCATGGATTTTGTTGGTCAAATGGGGAGGAAAAAACCTGACAACAAAAGGCTAGGCCAACATGAGCCCACCAATCAATCTTAGTATACAAAGTAGGAAATCAACATGGTCTTTGAATGTCAAAGGAAGTTTAATACACCACGTACAAATAATAAAAAATACAAATGATTATAAAAAGTTAAGCCTCTAGGGGCACCTGGATGGCTCAGTGGGTTAAAGCATGATCCCAGGGTTCTGGGATGGAGCCCCGCATCGGCTCTCTTCTCAGCGGGGAGCCTGCTTCCTCCCCTTTCTGCCTGCCTCTCTGCCCGCTTGTGGTCTCTGTCCGTCAAATAAATAAACAAAATCTTAAAAAAAAAAAAAAAAAAAAAGAAGCCATTAGTCCCTTCTGATGGTTTAAAAAAAAAAAGTTAAGCCTCCAAATCTAACTAACTGTTTACAAGGAAATATGGAAAAAAAAAATAGCATGTTACACAACACAAGGACACAGTCAGCAAAATCCATAATGTGGAGCAGGGGAACAACCTAGATTCTTCAATAAATAAATGGCATAGGCAAAAAAAAAAAAAAAAAAAAAGAAAAGAAAAAAAAGAAAAAGTAAGTGCATTATAGATCTAAAAAGATTAGAGACAGGTATCAATGAAATGCACTAAGTGGATCTTTTTTTTTTTTTTAAAGATTTTATTTTTTTTATTTATTTGTTAGAGAGAGAGAGAATGAGCACAGGCAGACAGAGTGGCAGGGAGAGGCAGAGCGAGAAGCAGGCTCCCTGCCAAGCAAGGAGCCCAATGTGGGACTCGATCCCAGGACGCTGGGATCATGACCCGAACCGAAGGCAGCTGCTTAACCAACTGAGCCACCCAGGCGTCCAGCACTAAGTGGATCTTATTTGGATCTGATTCAAAAGAGTCAGGACGCCCAGGGTGGCTTAGCTGGTTAAGTGCCTTCAGCTCAGGTCAGGATCCTGGAGTCCCAAGTCCTGCATCCGGCTGCTTCTCTCTCTGCCCACCCCCCATGCTCTTTCTCTTTCATTCTCTCTCTCTCTCTCTCTCTAATAAATATTTAAAACAAAACAAAACAACAAAAAACAAAAAAACCCAGAGTCAACTGTAAGAAGACATTTTCGAGAAAAATCAAGGGAAGAGATTCAGTATTAGATAATATTAAGGAATTAGGTCTCAAGAAATTTTGGGGGTATGATAATGTGCTTTTCTATAAAGTCCATATCCAATATATATAAAAACTAAAATAACTATAGATGAAATAACAGGTTGTCTGGATGTTCTTTAAAACAAGTAAAAAAGAAAGTGAGATCAGTCGTTAAGTGTGTGCCTTCAGCTCAGGTCAAGATCCCAGGGTCCTGGGATTAAGCCCTGGGTAGGGCTCCCTGCTCAGCAGGGAGCCTGCTTCTCCCTCTCCCACTCCCCCCTGCTTGTGTTCCTTCTCTCACTGTCTCTGTCAAATGAATAAATAAAATCAAGAAAGAAAGAAAGAGAGGAATGAAGGAAGGAAAAAAGGAAGAAAAGAGAGAAGAGAAGGGACACACAAAATAAGAATGGTATGATAATTTGTTGTATTATTCTACTTGTGTGTAAATCTGAAATTTCCCATAATAAGACATTTTTCAAAGGTTAAGGGAAAGAAAGAACAGGAATTCATAAGCAAATCTAAGTCTGGCCACCATCCATTCATGAGGCATGAAAACTTGCAGAAAGCCTGTATGTAAAACACACACACAGAAAAACTGACAGTAGTGGCCTCTAAAGACAATATGTGAGATACTCTGGGCAGATTTCTTTTGTCAGCAGAAATTCTACAACATTCCTGTGGAGGTGTGCTTTCCATTAGGCAATGTTCCATTACCAAGGCGTGGAGATGTCTTGATACCAAACTGAACTCTTCAGCCTCTTCACTCTGAGAAAAGTTGCTCAAGGAAACTGACTACCAAAACATGCATACAATTGTCCTCTGAACAACACGGGTCTTAACTGTGCAGGTCCACATATATGCATATCTCTGTCAATACAGCTCAGTACCGTAAACATATTTTCTCTTAAGATTTCCTTAGTAACATTTTCTTTTCTCTCACTTCATTGTTAAGAATACAATATGTGGGGGAACCTGGTGGCTCAGTGGGTTAAGCCTCTGCCTTCGGCTCAGGTCATGATCCCAGGGTCCTGGGATCGAGCCCCGCATCGGGCTCTCTGCTCAGCAGGGAGCCTGCTTCCTCCTCTTTCTCTCTCTGCCTGCCTCTCCGCCTACTTGTGATCTCTGTCTGTCAAATAAAATTAAAAAAAAAAAAAAATACAATATGTGGGGCACCTGGGTGGCTCAGTGGGTTAAAGCCTCTTCGGCTTAGGTCATGATCCCAGGGTCCTAGGATCAAGCCCCACGAGGGGCTCTGTGCTCAGCGGGGAGCCTGCTTCCCTTCTCTCTCTGCCTGCCTGTGATGCCATCTGCAGAGATGCCTACCTGTGATCTCTGTCTGTCAAATAAATAAATAAAATCTTAAAAAAAAAAAAAAGAATACAGTATGCAACACATGTAACAGACAAAATGTGTTGAATGACTTATTGGTAAGGCTTCCAGTCAACTGTAGGATAGTACTGATTAAGTCTCTGGGGAGTCAAAAGTTATATATGGATCTTTGACGCTCAGGAGTCACAGACCCTAACTCCAGCAGTCCAGGGTCAAATGTATTTTTTAATGGCAATCAGTCTTTATACTTTTCAGTTTCTCCAACATTCATACAAATAAATGTGGTTTTCCAAATTCAAGAAATAATATTTTGTATTATAAAAAAAATTCACTGTGGTTAAAAAAAAGTTATTTCAATCCTCCTTCTTCTAATCCCTTCCCCGCTCCCATTCCTAGTATTACCTCAAACTTGCCATCAGAGTAGTTAAAACATTACCTAATTATACCAGATCTGTGGGTCAAATATATCACCTATTTCCTTCCAAAACTTCAAAAATGTATGAATAATTATCCTAGTCCCACATATAGCAGTGTACTGCATTTACAGAAGAAGATACTGTCTAAATGTGATAACTACTAACCTAGTAAGGGGTTCAGTGATAGAGGCACCAAGGGTACCCAAAGCATAATCCTCTCTGACCCACAACTGTGTTTTCTACCCCTTCTTGTTAGTTAAGGAAAACTGTGAATCCAGAATATTGAGCCGTACCAACTTTAATAATATCTTCCCAACGGCTGTCTTAAACTGCCAAACAGTTTAAGTTAACTCTTACCAGGCTATCATCACCTTCCCATGATTCCCTCCAGGTTTTATGTATCTATTCGAACATAATTTGATCAACAGAGATGGTAAAGAAGAAGATGCTGTAAAAACAAACAATAAATAATACCAGAGGATGATTACAGTTTTAACATATAATTGAAAATGAGCTGGGGCCCCTGAGTGGCTCAGTGGGTTAAAGCCTCTGCCTTCAACTAAGGTCATGATCTCAGCATCCTGGGATCAAGCCCCACATCGGGCTCTCAGCTCGGCGGGGAGCCTGCTTCCTCCTCTCTCTGCCTGCCTCTCCACCTACTTGTGATCTCTGTCTGTCAAATAAATAAACAAAATCTTAAAAAAAAAAAGAGCTCTAAGTGCCTTTGGTCCCAGGGAAGGCTGACCTGGGAAATCTGTCTGTATTAACCTTATTCCCCTAGGAATAGGGCACACTGTCCCTAGGATAAGAGAGAAGAATATATTATTGCTAGTAAGGTAGCAACTACTCAGTTGTGTTCCCTTTCTACTGTAAATACTCACACCAAAGGTTATTTCCTTAAGTAATACAGAAGTGGTTATATTTATCCACACTGGGACAGATGGTTTTACAATATTAAAAGTCCTCCTACTGAAAGAACTTAGCTTCTAAGAACTTAAAATTGGATGTGCCTTTTTAACATGCACTGTTAATAATAATTAAACTGGAATGCACCAACTAGCATTTACGGCATTCTTTTCTTTTTTGTTTTTTTATATTTTATTTATTGTATTTGAGAGAGTACATGTGCATGAGTGTGAGTAAGGGAGGAGGAGAGGGAGATGATCTCAAGCAGACTCCACACTGAGCATGGAGACCAATGTGGGGTTCAATCCCATGATCCTCAGATCATGACCTCAGCCAAAACCAAAGAGTTGGACACATAACTGGCTAAGCCACCCAGGCACACCCCGATAATTTCAATTCTACCCAGAAAAAGACTTGCATCTAAAATGTGGTTAAAAGACCACAGAGATCCAAATATAAGTAAGACACTCTGCCTACTTTTAAGAACTTACAGTCTAGTGAGAAAAGACAAACTTGCTAACAAATATCATTTGGTACAGCAGACATCAGAACTAAGGAAGAATTTCAAATATGATAGGAGCCAAAGTAACAGAGAAAGCAATTGTAAGGGGAAGCCCTGACAAGGTAACTTCTGTGGATGCTATAAAAGGAAAAAGATATGAAAATGTGAAATTCTATAATAACTGAAAAAAAAAATAAAGTTCCTAGTCCTAAAACAGGTCATGAATATTCTATATATACAAATGTGGCAACTTCTCTCTCCCCCCAAACCTACCCCTACTGTACAGTAGTCTCAACAACAATATTTAATGTCCACTTCAGTCTCCTAACACTAATGTCCAGCAGTCAACCAAAAATTAAAATATACACACAAATCAAGGAGACAAAGCAATCAAAAGAACCAGGCTGAGAGATGACCCAGATGCTGTAACGAAGGGAATTTAAAATAACAATGATTAATAAGTTAAAGAAGTTAGTAGACAATATGCAGGAACAGACTGCAAACTTCAAAAGACTGATAGATTATACATGAAAGAGTCAGAAAGAAATGCTATTTTTGGTAAGTTATCAGAGATGAACAATTCCTTTGTTGAGCTCACCCTAACTAACACTCTCAACATAATCAAGAATGTAATCAATGAACCTGAAGATAAATCACTAGAAATCACCCAAAGTGTAACACAGAGAGAAAAAGGTGTGTGGGGGGCATGTGCACAATAGAAAGAACACTGAACAGCTTTGAGATATGATCAAATGATATCATATACATAGAATCAGAGTCCCAAAAAGAGGAGGAAGAGAACAAGGCAGAAAGGGCATTTGAAGAAAAAGTGACTGAGAACTTTCTAAAATTAAAGTCATCAAACCACTGATCCAAGAAGCTTAGAGAACTCTACTGAACAAATACAAACAAGTAAGCAGCTAAATAAATATAACAAAAAACACCCAGCTAGTTCATAGTCAAACTGCTAAAAGTCAAAATGAAAATCTTAAATACAGCCAGAGGGAAAAAAAATTACCCTCTGAGGAAGAAAATTACATTTTCAGCAGCTCACTTATCAGAATTTATACAATCCAGAAGATAATGGAGTGAAATCTCTTAAAACTACTTTTTAGGAATGCCTGGGTGGCTCAGTTGGTTAAGCAGCTGCCTTCAGCTCAGGTCATGATCCCAGCATCCTGGGATCGAGTCCCACATCGGGCTCCTTGCTCAGCAGTGAGCCTGCTTCTCCCTCTGCCTCTGCCTGCCACTCTGTCTGCCTGTGCTCACTCCTGCGCTTTCTCTCTGACAAATACATAAATAAAATCTTTAAATTAAAAAAAACTACTTTTTAAATTTTTTTTAAATAATCACTAAAACCAGTGTGGGGCTCAAACTCACAACCCCAAGATCCAGAGAGAGTCTCATGCTCTTCCAGGTGCCCCTAGAATGAAATCTTTTAAGTATTAAAAGGGAGGGGGCTTTTATGACCCAGGATTCTATATTGAGCAAAAATATCTTTCAAAAATGAAGGCAAACCAACAGTTTTCAGACAAACAAAAGCTGAGGTAATCCAATGTCTGTGCACCTGCCCTACAAGAAATGGTGAAGAAAGTTCTTCCAGTAGAAGGTGTATGACAACAGACAAAAGTAAGGATCTACAAAAAGAGGTTAACAGTTCCAGAAATGATAAAAAGGGAAATAAGTATAAAACGCCCTTTTTCCAGGGCACCTGGCTGGCTCACTCAGTAGGTTGAGCGTCCAGACTGCAGATTTGTCTCAGGTCATGATCTCAAGTCTTGGGATGGAGACCCATATCAGCTCCCTGCTGATCAGGGAGTTTGTTTAAGATTCTCTCCCTCTCCCTCTGCCCACCCCTCAAATAAATAAATATATCTTTTTAAAATGCCCCCTTTTCCACATTTTTAATCATTCTAAAAGATAAATGTCAAAGTAAAAATAATAACAGTGTATTGTCGATTTATAAAATATGTAAAAGTAAAATGTATGAAAACAGTACCACACTGGATGTAAGGGGAAAACCAGAAGTACACTGTGTTGTGAAGATCTTATGCTGTGAAATGTGAGAGTGAAATGTGAATTAGTATATTATGTGAAGGCAAACTGTGATGAATATTGTAAACCTAAGGGTTATCACTAATTTTTTAAAGAGGTATAATTAATACACCAATAGTAAAGATAAAATGAAATTTTAAAAACCCTTAATCTGAAAAAAAAAAAAAAGGATAGACAAAATAAAAACCCTCAATCTGAAAGGAGGAATAAAAAGAAGGGGACCATGTCAGATGGGACAAATAGAAATTAACTAGCAAGATGACAGATTTAATTCTAAACATATCAATAACGATGTTAAATGTAAATGGTTTAAACACCCCAGTTAAAAGGCACAAATTAACACAAGACCCAGTTACATGTTTTCCATAAACCCCACTTTTTTTTTTTTTTTTTAAAGATTTATGTATTACTTTGAGAAAGAGAGAGAGAGACTGGGGCGGAGGGAGGCAAAATGAAAGGGGGAGAGAGAATCTCAAGCAGACTCCCTGCTGAGCGCAAAGCCCAACATGGGGCTCAATCTCACCACCCTGAGATCATGACCTGAGCCCAAAACAAGAGACAGACACTTAACTCACTGAGTCACCTAGATGCCCCAGAAACCTGCTTTAAAGACATAGCTAGATTAAAAGTAACATGATGGAAAAAGACATTCCATGCAAATATTAACAAAAAAAAAGTCAGAACCACTGCATTAATATCAAAGTAGACTTTAGAAGAGATACTAAAAGAGACAAAGAAAGTCATTCACATAATGATAAAGGGGTTAATTCCCGAAAAAAACATAACCATCCTTAATTTGTATGCGTCTCACAACTGAACTTCACAACACATGAAGCAAAAACTGAGAACTCAAAGGAAATATATATATAACATATAATAAAAGATAACAATTATATATGTATTATAGGTGGAAAGTTAACACTCCTCTTTTAATAATACATAAAATGAGTAGACAAGAAACTTGTAAGCATATAGAAGATAGGGATAAAGCTATCAACCAACTTGACCTAATTAACATTTAGAGAATGCTCTACCCTGTAAGAGCAGAATATACAGTCTTTTTTTTAAAGATTTTATTTATTTATTTAACAGACAGAGATCACAAGTAGGCAGAGAGGCAGGTGTGGGGGTGGGGGTGCAGGCTCCCTGCTGAGCAGAGAGCAGGATGTGGGGCTTGATCCCAGGACCCTGAGATCATGACCTGAGCCAAAGGCAGACGCTTAATCCACTAAGCCCCTCAGGCACCCCTAATCTTTTTTTTTAATTAATATACAATATTTTCAAATGCACAAAGGACATTCATCAATACAGTCTATGTTCTTGGCCATAAAACAATTCTCAACAACTTTAATAAAAGAACTAAAATTACACCAAAGTATATTCTCTCACCACAAAGTAATTAAATTTGAAATTATTAACAAGAAGGTATCTGTAGAGACCACAAATATTTGGAAATACAAACACTTCTAAACCACCCTGAGTCAAAAAGGAAGTAATAAGGAAAATTAGAATATGTTTGGGGGCACCTCAGTGGCTCAGTTGGTTAAATGACTGCCTTCGGCTTGGGTCACGATCCTGGGGTCCTGAGATGGAGTCCCACATCGGGCTCCCTGCTCAGCAGGGCAAGGAGTCTGCTTCTCCCTCTGACCCTCCTCCTTCTCGTGCTTTCTCCCTCTCCCAAATAAATAAATAAAATCCTAAAAAAAAAAAAAAAAAAATTTGGAATTGAAAGAACATCAAAACAATATATGAAAATGTATAGGATGCAGCTGAAGCAGTGCCCAGAGGAATGATTATAGCGTTAAAAATTATTATTTTTTAGAATAAGAAAAGAAGAAAAAGTCCTCTGATAAACTAAGCTTCTACCTTAAGAAACTAAAAAGGGAGACCAAAGTAAACCTAAGGCAAGTAAAAGGAAAGAAATAATAAAGAATAAAAATCAATGAAATTGAGAACCAAAAAAAAGAGAAAAATTAGTGAAACCAAAGCCAGGTCTTTAAAAAGATCAATAAAATTCTAAACCTCTAACCAGGATGATCAAGAAAAAAGACAAAAGACACAAATTACCAAATTCAAGACTCAAAAGGGAGACATCTCTAGGAAGCCTACACACATTAAAAAGATAACAGTATTTGAGGTGCCTGGGGGGCTCAGTTGGTTAAGCATCTGGCTCTTGATTTAGGCTCAGGTCATGATCTCAGAGTTGTGAGGCCAAAACCTGGTGTTGGGCTCTATGCTGGACGTGGAACCTGCTTCAGATTCTCTCTCCTTCGCTCTCTGTCTCTCTCTAATTAAAGAAAAATAAAGATAAAAGGATATTAATGTCACGCCATACATTTGCATAACTTAGATGAATCAGGTAAGTTCCTCAAAAGACACA
>ML107670.1:13430-23987 GCA_003697995.1 Taxidea taxus jeffersonii | reverse complement strand
ATTGGCAAAACTCATTTAAGAAGAAATAGAGAACCTAAAGAGCCCTTTGTCTGTTAAAGATATTGAATTTATAGTTAAAAACCTTCCAAGAGGGGCACCTGGGTGGCTCAGTCAGGTAAGCATCTGCCTTTGGCCCAGGTCATATCTCAGGGTCCCTGCACTGGGCTCCCTGCTCAGGGGAGAGTCTGCTTCTCCCTCTCCCTTTGCCCCTCCACCCTGCTCATGCTCTCTCTCTGAAATAAAATAAAATCTTTAAAAAAAAAAAAAAGGCAAAAACAAAAAACTTCCAATAAAGAAAACTCCAGGCCCAGGTGGCTTCAATTGTGAACTTCATCAAATATGTAAGAAGAAATTATACCAATTTTACATATACTCTTCCAGAAAACACAAGAGGAGGGAACCCTTCCTATCTCATTTTATGAGGCCACGTTACCCTGACACCAATCTAGCAATACAAGAAACCACAAGGCAAACACAAAGATCAAAACAAAGACATTAAGATCCTTAACAAAATACTAGAATGAAGTGAATACAGCAACAGATGAAAAGGATAATACATCAAGACCAAGTAGGATTTATCCTGGGTATGCAAGAAGGATTCAACATTCAAAAATCAATTAATGTAATTCACTGTATAATAGACTAAAGAAAAAAATCTACAGGATCATCTCAATAGATATACAAAAAGTATCTGACAAAATCTGACATCCATATATGATTAAAACTCTCAGAAAACTTGGATAAAAGGGAACTTCCTCAAATACATAAATGGCATTGATGAAAAACCTACAGTTAATTGTAACTGCATCATTTTCGCTAAACTCAGGAACAAAGTAAGGATGTCTAATCTCATCACATCTATCCAACATCATAGCAGTGTCCAGGCCAATGCAGTAGGACAAGAAAAAGAAGGTATACAGATTAAACAGGAAGAAATAAAATTGTCTTTATTTGCACTTGACATAACTATCAATGGGAAAAAATCCCAAAGAATCTACAAAAAAGCTTCAAGAACCAGCAAATTCAGAACTTCAGAATAGGTGGACTTATTTGCTTTTCAGCTCTGGAAAGTTTTGCATGAGTCAGCTTTTCTTCCAGTAGATGATCTCTTTTCTCACATCTTCCCTTGAAAGAGGTTCATCCTGAGAATTCATGCTATAAGGTTGATATCTTAGAACTAGGAAACTGAAAAATGGAATGCAGCCCCAGAAAATTAAATGCTTTCTAGAGCCAAGTTAAAAGCTTCCCCTTGAGTGAACTGATGAGCCCAGGAACTGACAAGCTTTAACACTCACTAAAATCCCCAGATGACATAAAACACTGTGTAAAAGACTTGTCTTATCACTAAGTCTTCCACACATTCACAGCCTCTGTTAGTAAGGCAAGTACTAAGTGCCTACGTATTTCAGACACATTCCTCCTCTCCACACACCCCCGAACACATCTAACCTGACCAGAGGCAGACCCCTAAACCAAGGGCAGCCAATTCCCATAGAGGCCAACAAGTGAGGACAGGACATTTCTGGGGTATGGGAAAAACAGTAAAAGGCAAAACTGATTTCCTCTCAAATCTGAAATCTAAAGAATAAGGTATTAAGCAATAGGAGTAGAAGTTGAGAAATCATGAAACTGTGACCATGGAGGAGCCAGAGGAACCTTGTCATGGAAAAATTGAGAGAGAACATTAACATGTAAGTAAACAGGAACTATAAAGTAAAGGAGAGCAGTAAGATAGAAGGAGGAAGCCAATGGGTGGGAAGAGGACAGGGGGGCAGATTTACCGGGAGTTCCATAAATGGTAAAATACTAGGAGAGACCATGCAAGAGAGACAGTCACTAAAGGCCCAGGAGCTGTCCTGGATCCAGAACTATATTAGTCATCTATTGCCAAAATAATGCTGTACAACGAAAGACCACAAAATCTTGGTAGCACTCAACAATAAGCATTTAACTTTACCTCAGGCATGTGAGTTGGGTTGACTCTGCTTTAAACTACGGGTCTGCTGGGCGGGCCCAGTTCCACTGTCTCACTCTGAGGTCTATGCTGAAGAAGCTACAGCTACTCAGGGTTCTTCTCCTGGTGGTGGCAAAGACATGAGAGGACAAGCCTATCTGCGCAAACCTGCTGTAAACCTGTGCTTTCCTGTCTACTAACATGCCATTGGGCAAAAGCAATTATCCAGCCAACTCTAAAATCAAGGGATAGGGGTATCATTCTATCCATGAACTACCGCGAGGGTATGAATGTAAAACACTACTACAGAAGAGCGAGTAAGTAGGGCCAATGACTCAGTCTACTACACCATTTCACACCACTTTTCTAAACTAACTTGGCCTAAATCTCTGTTCCTTGCAATTAAAAGAATCTAACTAAAACACAAGGATTAAGAAAATTCTCTAGGGGCACCATCAGGCTACACTGGGAGCTCCTAATCCCCAGTGCAATGTAACCTATAGATTCCATTTCTCCCTTCTTTCCTTTAAGAGGTCAGAAAACATCTGAACTGTTTTGTTGAAATACTTCTAATTAAAAGGAGGTTAAAAAAAAAAAAACCCTCTTAAGAAAGTCAAGACCTGTCTAGAAAGTTGAGTCCTGTCTAGAAAATATGGCAGCAAATGCTCAAGGATTTCCACAGATGGAAGATGCCAATAAAACATGCACACTCTACCAAGGTACACACACAAAATTTCAAATCCATCTGCTGTCCATCCAGTGGCTCCAGATTTTCTATAACCTGAGCTTTTGAGTACTGCCAGCCTTTTAATGGTTAAAAAGGACTTTTCTAGAATAGTATTATCCACCTAGTTTGTAAAAAAGAAAAATGTCACAAACCACAAAAAGAAAAAAGAGAGGACAGAGTCAAATCTAAGATCAGAGTAGAATGAAATGGTAGAAAAGAAAATGAAAACAAAATATAAAAATTTGGAAAGTTTAAACATTTAATTTGCTGGGGGTACAAGAAATACTGTTTACTGGCTTAAAGAGAGAAAGTTTTGAAAAAAAAACAACAGTCCTGTTTCTTCAAGAAGTAACTAAAATGCTAGGTACACTTTTGAACTATGACCCATTTCAAACAATGAACTTACTCCTTGCTAAGTGAATTAACAATGACTTCATAATACCTGTTAAAGGAACCTCATTCCTCAGTAAAGAGCTAAGTAAGTCAAAGACAACACAAATATTCTATTAATAAAACAGAAATTAGAGCCACAACGCACACTTCCTTTGACTGCTGTCCAAAGATTTTTAAATGCTTACTTCTGACCCAGACCATCCTGGTAAAATGGAATTCATAGCCAACCAGCCCACCACTAAGGGATGGAACAAAAAGGCAGTGGAACTGGATTGGCATTAACAAGGATGCAACATGAAAACACTGGGGTATACCAGGACTTCCCAAGATCCCTGCTTCTCATCAGGCTAGGTCTAATACGAGTGGGTGTGAGTGAACACATCTCATTCAACTCTGCCTAAGTTCTCTTAATAATCTAGACGCTTTAAAGATCTAATTCTGGAACAGGGTCTTTAATACCACTATAATAAACACCATTCTCTTGAAAAAGCAAAAGCTCCCAGTTATCACATTAGTATAACAAGCTTCATCTGCTACCACAGAATTCCAATGCAGATTACAACAAAAGCAGTCCTAGTAAGAGTTCTCCGTCTCCAAACAAACTTAAGGCGTGACTCTCTAAAAGCACTTTCAAGAGATTTTATCAACAGAAAGAAAAATCCCCCCCCACCAAGCTCTCAGTGGCCACCACAGGAGAAAATTCAAAATAAAATCCTTCTACAGACAACCATTTCCTGCCCCCAGGAGGACAAAGATTGAGGTGATCTGATTTAGAAATGACTCTTTGGTATTCAAACATTTTGATAAGGAGAATGCCAAGGCTGTTTAACGCCAGCCCAGTCAAAGAAAATGGTAGATCAGAGGGATTCGATTTGTTCAGCCCAGGAACAGATTATTACAAGTCATGAAAGTAATGGGGTACCTGGGTGGCTCAGTGGGTTAAGTGTCTGCTTTCGGCTCAGGTCATGACTCCAGGGTCCTGGGATCGAGCCCCAGGATGGCTTCATGCTCAGTGGGGAGTCTGCTTCTCCCTCTCCCTCTGCCCCTCTCCTTGCTCATGCTCACAAGCACACTATCTCTGTCAAATACGTAAAACCTCTATTTTTAAGAGATTTTATGTATTTATTTGACAGAGAAAGCAAGAGAGCACAAGCAGGGGGAGAAGCAGAAGGAGAGGGAGAAGCAGGCTCCCTTCCGAGCAGGGAGCTCGATGCCGGGTTTGATCCCAGGGTTCACAACCTGAGCTGAAAGTAGACGCTTAACCATCTGAGCCACCCATGCGCCCAAATACATAAAGTCTTCAACAAAAAAAAGTTATGAAAGCTATGAAAATATATTCTTCGCGATGGCTATCTGGCCTTTACCATTTAGGTTCTTCTCTTCCTAGTCCCTATTTTCACTCGTCATTAATGGATAAAATACCACAATCTCAATGGCGTTAGACATAGTAGCCAAGGCTCACAGGTCTGTGTGTGCCCATGGGCCACTATGAACTTAGGAGACAGTCACTGAGGAGAAAGCCCAGCCCTCAGAGGGTTATACTGGTCTACAACCTGCTTTTCTTGGTGCTGTCCTTGCCCACCCCCCACCGCACTCCTCTCAGGTGACAACCCTTGCGCAGCCCAACAACATCGGTGTTATGAAATGAGTTATGTAACCCCCTCCACAAACCAAATTCATATGCTTAAGCCCTAGCTCCCAGTACATCAGAATGTGACTGTATTTGAAGAAAGGGCCATTAAACAGGTAATTAAGTTAAAATGGGGTCACTGGAGTGGGCCCTAATCCAATACAGTTGGTCTCCTTTTTAAGTAGAGATTAGGATGGTGCCTGGGTGGCTCAGTGGGTTAAACCTCTGCCTTCTGCTCAGGTCATGGTCTCAGGGTCCTGGGATCGAGTCCTGCATCGGGCTCTCTGCTCAGCAAGGAGCCTGCTTCCCATCCCCCTCTCTCTCTGCCTGCCACTCTGCTTGTGATCTCTCTGTCAAATAAATAAATAAAATCCTTTAAAAAAAAAAGATTAGGACATAGCACAGAGAAAAGCCCATGTGGGGACAATGGTGAGAAGGAGGACTGCAAGCCAAGGAGGGCCTTCAGAAACCAAACCTGCCACCCTGATCTTGGGACTTCCAGCCTCCAGTTGTGAGAAAATTCATTTCTGTGAAAGCCACCCAGTCAGGGTATCTTGTTATGGTAGCCCCCGCAACATTTGGAACACATTTTGCTACAAAATCCCATGACTGAGGACAGACCCTGCATTTAAAATCCACCCTCAGGGAATTTTTTTCAAAGATTTAGAGCAGAGGCGAGTGGGGGGAGGGGCAGAGGGAGAGAATCTTCAAGCAGACTCCCCACTGAGCACGGAGCTCAACCAGGCCTCCATCTCTGGTCTCGTTCTCATGACCCCTGAGATCATAACATAAGCCGAAACCAAGAGTCAGATGCTTAATTGACTGAGCCACCCAGCCACCCCACCTCAGGGAATTTTTGATGGCTTTTTGGGACATCTCAAGATCTCAATTATTGAAAAAATATCACCTTCATAATAAGCATTTCTGCAGTTTCACCTAACTTTATAGAAGTCTTCCTCAACATCAACAGTAAAGCACTACTAGAAGTTTCTCACCAGATTTCCTTTCCATTCCCTGCCATCTCCACGATGACACATCCACAGCCGTTCCCAGAGTAGTCCTCTCCCACAGCCCCAGCCCAAGATGGAGGTCAAACTTATACACCAATGGTTTCCTCAAAATGTCTTCCCAAGGTAATATTTTTGGCATTCTTATACCTCTGCATCAATCTAAAATCAAAGGACTCTGAAGACACCATGCTGCTTTATATCCACACCTGTGTTACCTCTGGACCACCTGGAAAACTTCTAGTAATCCTCTACCAGAAATTTCACCTTCTCTATAAAATCTTTCAAAAACCACTTTCACCTCTAAAAGGCGACCAATTCTTTGCTCTCATAATTACATTAAGTACTCATCCTGTTCATCAGACTGATAGTCCCGTGATGGCAAGCACTCATTCTCTTTGGTTGTGAGGCTCTTGCAAAGCACCTGCTATGTGGCACTTGGAAATGGTCCCTGAATCAATGAGTGCCAGCACTTTAATGGCATCCATCACATGTGATTATACTAGGTCTCCTCCTGGCAGGGTGACCGGTAAATAATCAATGCTCCCCAACAATCTGGGTGAATTTCACAATCATAAGGTTGAGTGAAAAAAGCTAGATACAAAACAGTACATCCTTTTTGATTCCACTTAAAGTTCAAGAAGAGGCGAAACTAATTTTTGGCAAAATATATGATTCAGAATAATGCGGGGGAGGGTTGGGGGGACCTAAGTGTTATCAGAAAAGGGCCATGAGAGAAACTTCTGGGGTGCTAGAAATGTTCTCTATTGTAATCTGAATGTTGTAGTTACACAGATAGATTCACAAGTGAAAATCCACCAAGCAGTACACTTGAGATCTGTATGCTTTACTGAATAATGATATACTTCAAAGACCCAAATGCTTTTTTAAAAGATTTTATTTATTTATGTATTTGTCAGAGAGAGAGAGAGAAAGAGAGAGCGAGCGCACGCGCACAAGCAGACAGAGAGGCAGGCAGAGGCAGAGAGAGAAGCAGGCTCCCTGCCTTGCAAGGAGCCCAATGCGGACTCCATCCCAGGACCCTGGGATCATGACCTGAGCCGAAGGCAGCGGCTTAACCAACTGAGTCACCCAAGCATCCCAAAGACCCAAATTCTCTGCATGGTCTTCATCTACCCTCCACCCCCAAAAACTTAGTGCTCAGAAAACATCTGTGGCTGAATGACTGAATTCCTTCTGAATAACAACAATTTATCAACTATTTTCACACAAGAAAAGAAGTATCTCAGGGTGCCTCGGTGGCACAGTCGGTTAAGCATCCAACTCCTGGTTTTGGCTTAGGCTGTGATCTCTTGGTCGTGGGATCATGCCCCACATCGGGCTCCATGCTCAGCAAGGAGTCTGCTTGAGCTTCTCCTTCTCCCCACCATGCTCTTGCACTCTCTCACACACACACTCTCTCTCTAAAATAAATAACTAAATTTTAAAAAGAGAGAGAGAGAGAGAGAGAGAAGAAAAAGCTCACCAAGCCACTGCAATCAAAGCCTTGGTTAGAGCTAGGCTACAGGGAACACCCCCTCCCCCAAGGATGTTTGCGTCTGTCCAAAGCTGCAGCATGCCTGCACATGCTACGTGGGCAGCATCTTTCCTTCTTACAAGAGGCCCAAAGCATAATCCCCACATGTATAGCATTACTGCTGAAGCCTGGGATCCTGATGGCATTTCAAGACACTAGGGGGGAAAAAAGGGAATTTTACAATTGCAAGTTCTTTCTACTGCATTAAGAATCTAAACACATGGTACTAATGTCAGAAGGGAGCTTCTATCCATCTCCCCAGCATCTTTCACTTAATTATTCTGCAACTATCTACCTACCTGACAAATTACTATTTATCCTTCAAAACCCAACTTGGATGTTAATGCTCTGGGAAGTTCTTTCTAATCTTACCCTCTTGTATGTTCCTCTCTCGGTTCTACTTACTTACTTTCACTGCAGCTCGAATATTGGTCTTGTCTATTTCCCCTACTGCACTGTGACCACATGCATCACCCCAAGCACCCAGTGTATGGCGGGGCACTCAGGAAGCAGGCAAACGCCTGCTGAACTGACTTGAAATATGCTAAAGTGGACAAACCTTACCATTTAAATGTCCAACTCTAGAGTCCTAAAATAAGTGGTATTTCCCAGATAAGGCACAGTCTGTACTCAAGAGGGAGTGAAAAAAACTATAAATATTGTCTAGGACAATGTTATTTTTAGTATTGTGGTCAGCTGCCTCTAAGAATGAACTTCAGGGTGGCAACCTGGAGACGAAATGACTTCAATGAGGACCACAGGATCCGCCAGGTAGGCAATACTCTTGATTGAAAAGCAGTATGGCCCAGCAGACATGGCCCAAAAGTAGTGGGTTCACCCTTCAAGGCAGGCTCTCCAGTGCCCTACACGCTTCTATGATATGTAAGAACAAGTAACCACGTGACCCTGAACTAGTTTCTTTACTTCTGTGTGCCTCAGTTTCCTCCTTAGTAAAATGAGGGAGTAATGGGTTATCTATAACCCTATACTGTTTTAAAGGGTCAGATGAGAGAATAAATATAAAATGATTAGTACCTAGCACATAGTAAGCACTCAATCAAAGTCTGCTTTAATTATTCTGTTCTCTGGGATGGGATGCCACAGCTTTATTTGGTCCTATCATATTTCTGCCTTGCCTGGCACTGGGGCCAAAATTATATGGGCAAAATCTACTTTCTGGGCCTTTCTAGTGCAGGCTTCCATGTTTGCACTATATGTAGCTGATACCCTGTAGCTATGCAGAGCTTCCCTCTGACCAAGAAGATACCCCAACAGAGAAAAGCTACATCACATTCTTTACACCCTCTCCTCTTCCGTTCTCCTAATAAAAACTGAAAGTTTCCTATTTCATTTCCTCAGTGCTCTATACTCTTTTAGCAGATTAATGACAGCAAATTAATCAAAGACACAGATCCTTACAGTCACTTTCTCAGATATTCTTATGCATAAACCCACTAAATAATGAGGATTTCAAGAATTTCAGGCTCTATTATCTAATGTTAAATCAACCTTCCTCCCTACTAACCCCCCTCCAAACTGACCTCTCTTCCTTCCTTCCTTCCTTTAAGTGGGGGCAGGGGCCACTGGGCACCAGAAATCAAAGAATGAAGTTGCCAATTTCACCTTCCTGAGAAGCAAGCCATGGTTGCCACCAGAGCAGTTTTACCTGTGGTAAAAAACTCAACTGGCAGGGGTTCCCTGCCATGAACTCCCCAGCCTTCTTCCATAACAAGGAGTAAAACTGCCAGACTGGTCAAGTTCAAGGTCATTTACTGAAAGTCCAATGACTCCAGTGAGCACAGTGTTTCAGGACTCTGCCCATCCCTTTCTTCTTGCCTCTATGGTGGACGGACGTACAGTGGTCTCTAGACCAGCTAGCTACACCTTGGCATTGCTCTTCTTGCTGGCTGTCATGTTTTTGAAAGTCAGTGAGTCACAAGCAGCACTTCCCTTTTTTTTTTTTTTTTTGGTGGCATCACAATTCCAGACTTCAAGCTCTACTACAAAGCTGTCATCATCAAGACAGTATGGTACTGGCACAAAAACAGAAACATAGATCAATGGAACAGAATAGAGAGCCCAGAAATAGACCCTCAACTCTATGGTCAACTAATCTTCGACAAAGCAGGAAAGAATATCCAATGGAAAAAAGACAGCCTCTTTAACAAATGGTGTTGGGAAAATTGGACAGCCACATGCAGAAAAATGAAATTGGACCATTTCCTTACACCACACACGAAAATAGACTCAAAATGGATGAAGGACCTCAACGTGAGAAAGGAATCCATCAAAATCCTTGAGGAGAACACAGGCAGCAACCTCTTCGACCTCAGCCGCAGCAACTTCTTCCTAGGAACAACGCCAAAGGCAAGGGAAGCAAGGGAAAAAATGAACTATTGGGACTTCATCAAGATCAAAAGCTTTTGCACAGCAAAGGAAACAGTCAACAAAACCAAAAGACAACTGGCAGAGTGGGAAAAGATATTTGCAAACGACATATCAGATAAAGGGCTAGTATCCAAAATCTACAAAGAGCTTAGCAAACTCAACACCCAAAGAACAAACAATCCAATCAAGAAATGGGCAGAGGACATGAACAGACATTTCTGCAAAGAAGACATCCAGATGGCCAACAGACACATGAAAAAGTGCTCCACATCACTGGGCATCAGGGAAATACAAATCAAAACCACAATGAGATACCACCTCACACCAGTCAGAATGGCTAAAATGAACAAGTCAGGAAATGACAGATGCTGGCGAGGATGTGGAGAAAGGGGAACCCTCCTACACTGTTGGTAGGAATGCAAGCTGGTGCAACCACTCTGGAAAACAGCATGGAGGTTCCTCAAAAAATTGAAAATAGAGCTACCTTATGACCCAGCAATTGCACTACTGGGTATTTACCCTAAAGATACAAATGTAGTGATCCAAAGGGGCACGTGTACCCGAATGTTTATAGCAGCAATGTCCACAATAGCCAAGTTATGGAAAGAACCTAGATGTCCATCAACATGAATGGATAAAGAAGATGTGGTATATATATACAATGGAATACTATGCAGCCATCAAAAGAAATGAAATCTTACCATTTGTGACGACATGGATGGAACTAGAGCGTATTATGCTTAGCGAAATAAGTCAACTGGAGAAAGACAACTATCACATGATCTCCCTGATATGAGGAAGTGGAGATGCAATGGGGGTGGGAGTTAAGGTGGTAGGAAAAGAAAAAATGAAACAAGATGGGATCGGGAGGGAGACAAACCAAAAGAGACTCTTAATGTCATAAAACAAACTGAGGGGGGG
>ML107670.1:0-13330 GCA_003697995.1 Taxidea taxus jeffersonii | reverse complement strand
GGGGGGGGAGCAGGCTCCCTGCTGAGCAGAGAGCCTGATGCAGGGCTCGATCCCAGGACCCTGAGATCATGACCCGAGCCGAAGGCAGAGGCTTAACCCACTGAGCTACCCAGGTGCCCCAAGCATGACTCTTGATTTTGACTCAAGTCATGATCTCAGGCTCATTAAGATTGAACCCTGCACTCAATGTGAATCTGCTTGTCCCTCTCCCTCTGCTCCTCCCCCCTCCCCCCACTGCTCACTTGCTCTCTCTCTCTCTCTAACATAAGTAAATAAAATCTTTTAAAAAACTTTACAGAACAAGGGGCACCTGGGTGGCTCAGTGGATTAAAGCCTCTGCCTTCAGCTCAGGTCATGATCTCAGGGTCCTGGGATCGAGCCTCACATCGGGCTCTCTGCTCAGTGGGGAGCCTGCTCCCCCCGCCCCCCATCCCCTGCCTGCCTCTCTGGCTACTTGTGGTCTCTGTCAAATAAATAAATAAAATCTTAAAAAAAAACAAAAACTTTACAGAACAAAAACAGGTGACTTTATGGTATGTAAATTATCTTAATAAAACTATCTTTAACAGAATACAGTGGATACAGTGCATCATAAGTAGTAAGAATAAATACTGAGTATCAAAACCTTTGAATTACTGGTCACAATATATTGTGTTGTTATTACTGTGAGTTGTGATCACAACAGGATTACGAAACTGTAGTTTCAGCTGTCAGATGTTAGCCTAAGGTAAATTCTCTGGGGACAGTAAAGATGGCAGGAGGGCTCTTCAGCCTACTTTGTTTCTAGGCATTAGACTGCTTCCAGTCTAGGTTAAATTATGCATTTTCAGTGGGGCAATATCACTCCAAGGGGAAGGAAAGAAAAGGAAAGGAAAGGCCATGAACTAAATAGAGACAAGGTCATGATAATCAGTGGTCCTCAAGAAATAGCAAAAGACAACTAACTTCTAAGGTTTCAGCTGATGTATTTTTATTTTTTTTAATAGTCCTCTTTTTAAAAGATTTTATTTATTTATTTGACAGAGAGAGAGCACAAGTAGGCAGAGAGGCAGACAGGGGTGGGGGGAGCAGGCTCTCTGCTGAGCACAGAGCATGATGCGGGGCTCGATCCCAGGATCCTGAGATCATGACTTGAGCTGAAGGCAGAGGCCCAACCCACTGAACCACCCAGGCGCCCCAGTTTCAGCTGATTTAGAGTCAACTATGAAAATTTTTTCTCAAAGTCTCATTAATATGATCACATTTCTTTTTCTTTTAAAGATTTTATGTATTTATTTGAGAGAGAACGAGAGAAAGCATGAGAGGGGGGAGGGCCAGAGGGAGAAGCAGACGCCCTGTTAAGCAGGGAGCCTGATGCGGGACTCGATTCTGAGACTCTGGAATCATGACCTGAGCCAAAGGCAGTCGCTTAACCAACTGAGCCACCCAGGCGTCCACATTTTCTTTTTCTTAGTGAAGCTCCTGGGCAACCGGAATGGCTTTAATTCTAAGACAAAAAATAACCCTGTTCAGGATAACGCCTCTCCCAGCCTCAGGAAGATGTGCACGGGAAGGTCTGGCCCGGGTGCAAGGTTCCACTTCAGAACTCTGCCATGAGTCTCGGCGGGCCCGCTCCAAGCCAGCCAGGGAGAGTATGGAGGCAAGCCAGGAAGAAGGATGGGAAGCTGGGCCGCCTGTGCAGAGGTTTTCATTTCCATTTCTGAAATCCCGAGACTATTGGGTCACACTAATCGATACTGGGATGTTAAGGACACATGACAACTTAATACAATGCACGGTCCTTCACTAGATTTGAGAGCAGGAAAAATACATAGGCTGGAGACTGCGTGACCGGTAAGATTTAGATACAGAGTAAGTACCGGTTTTATGTCAAGTGGCCTGAATGACACAATTATATTGTAATTATGCGCACCCGCTCGGGATAAAGATGCGAAAGTATTTAGGGTGAAGTGTCATAATGTCTGTCTGCAAGTAACTCTCAAAGAATATGGCTAAAAAGAGGGAGTGCACGCACAAACGAGCAAAGAAGCGAAAATCTGGCAAAACAGTAACTGGCGAATCTAGGTAAAGGGAGGTGGGTGTTAATGGTACCGTTCCCCATAACTTTCTGTAGGTCTGATGTTTCTCAAGATACCAAATGGCAGGGATGCCTGGGTGGCTCAGTTGGTTAAGCAGCTGCCTTCGGCTCAGGTCATGGTCCCAGCATCCTGGGATCGAGTCCCACATCAGGTTCCTTGCTCAGCGGGGAGCCTGCTTCTCCTTCTGCCTCTGCCTGCCACTCTCTCTGCCTGTGCTCACTCTCTCTGTCAAATAAATAAATAAATAAATCTTAAAAAAAAAAAAAAAAGATACCAAATGGCAGAGGGGGGATGTGTGAACGACGTCAAGTTTAAAAAAGTTTTAAATTTCTGTATGTTCCAATTCCCGTCTCTTAGAGAATGAAGAGCTGACATAAAAATGATTCACACCATTTTTTAAATACTATCCCATTCAGAAACAAATATATTTGGCAAAGAAAAATTATTTTAAGTGCACAAGGCAAGTCAGATTCTATATACCACATGGATAAATAACTGAATTACACAAATTAACAGAATCCAGTGTAAAGGCTCACTTTCCACATGTTGTTGGGGAAGCTAAACCTTAACAACACTTTAAGAATCTTGGGGCGCCTGGCTGGCTCAGTCGGTAGAGCGTGCAACTCTTGATCTCAGGGTTGTGAGTTCAAGCCCCACACTGGATGTAGAGATTACTTAAATAAATAAAATTTACAAGAAAATACTTCAAGGGGCGCCTGGGTGGCTCAGTGGGTTAAAGCCTCTGCCTTCGGCTCAGGTCACGATCTCAGGGTCCTGGGATCGAGCCCCGCATCGGGCTCTCTGCTCGCAGGGAGCCTGCTTCCTCCTCTCTCTCTCTCTGCCTGCCTCTCTGCCTACTTGTGGTCTCTGTCTGTCAAATAAATAAATAAAATATTTAAAAAACAAAAACAAAATACTTCAAGAATCTAGATACTTTCTGGGGATTAAGTAAACAGTGTATTACCACTGGTGGGTTTTACACAAATGTCAAGAGTTAAAGGCAAACTTACTTATTTGCACTACTAAGAAAAGATGGAATGGATAAACCAAATCCATATGCAGACATATTGTTGAATTTTTGAATTTTAACTTCCTAAATCTCTAATTGGAATTATGAGGAAGTAAAGTGACTAAAAAGTCTCATTTCCATCCACTAGCGTCCCTAAAGGAATTTCTATTTACTAACAAAAAAGGAAAGAAGCAAATGAAATAAAAATGCCCTAAGTACTCAACTCTTGAGTATCTGAACAAAAGAAAACAAACTTTAATCAAGGTGAGTATTTATTAAGAACCTACTATGTACAGATCTCTGAGGAATTCAAAGCCCAAAGACTGAACCTCATACCCCTGGGGGAAAGGGTCGCAATTTTGTTGAAAACAAACACAGAGGAAGGAAACTGAAGAAAAATAACAATGGCTGGCTCACTCTTCCCTTATCCCCGTTCCCAATTCCTCAATTCAAAGACTTCTTTCCTGACTTCTTTCCTAGCCAGCCACGGCAACAGCCTGCGCATTTACTGACCTGTCATCAGGCCTCTCAAACCACAGGTTCTCAGTCTTGGGTGGCACACTGGAGTCACCTAGGAATTTATCAAAAACCCAGTACCGGCGGGGTGCCTGGGAGGTTCAGTGGGTTAGCCTTTGCCTTCAGCTCAGGTCATGATCCCAGGGTCCTGGGATGGAGCCCCGCATTGAGCTCTCTGCTCAGCGGGGAGCCTGCTTCCCCCCCCCTCTCTGTCTGCCTCTCCGCCTACTTGTGATCTCTCTGTCAAATAAATAAATAAAATCTTAAAAAAAAAAAGAGAGAAAACACACCAAAAACCCAGTACCGGGGTCCCTCGTCCAGACAAGGATTTTGCTGGGTGTGGCCTGGGCACTAGTATTTTCTGAAGCTCTCCAGCAATTCTCATGTGCAGGAAGATTTAAGCACCATTCATCTAAGCCAACCTCTGTTGCCCTCTGTTGCCCAAGACTACACCCTGGTCATGAAACCTCTGATGACTCCTCAGGGCCCATACAAAGCTCAACTCCTTACATCCTTTTCAAAGCTTTTTTTTTTTTTTTTAAAGATTTTATTTATTTATTTGACAGACAGAGATCACAAGTAGGCAGAGAGGCAGGCAGAGGGAGAGGAGGAAGCAGGCTCCCTGCGGAGCAGAGAGCTCAATGTAGGGCTTGATCCCAGGACCCTGATCCGAAGGCAGAGGCTTTAAACCACTGAGCCACCCAGGTGCACTCAAAGCCTTTCAACATCTGCAATCTACTCCTCCAGGCCTATCGCCCACCACAAATCTACATCCCTGCACTACACTCCAGCTCCAATGAATTTACCACTTCCCCGCCAACCCCTCGCAGGGTAAGTCCCATACAAAAGGCTCTCCGAAGTCCGAACTCTCCAATTGCCATCTCTGGCTATTAAATTCCAAATCAACTTTCAGGAACCAATGTGAGCATTTCTTCCTTTTAAAACTCTTAACTCCCCTGAGTAGACGGTTGCTCCCTCTTCTTGTATTCCAACCAAACTCTGGACACAGCTCTAATTTGACATTTATCCTGATGTTTGTAGTAGCAGCTTACATTTCTCTCCTTCTAACAGACTGTGCATTCCTCAAGGGCACAGACCATGTGCATTTATCTTCAAGTTCCCAGTGCCCGGCCATGGCTGAAACAAATTGAAAGCCCGATAAATTGTTTACTAAAAAATGGGCATCACATACTTTGTGGAATAATGATAAATAATATGAGAAAAGACAAAAGCAGTTCAATAGGAAATGCCAGGGGTGCTTGAGTGGCTCAGTCAGTTAAGTATCTGCCTTTGGCTCAGGTCCTGAACCCAGGCTCCTGGGACTGAGCACAGCATCGGGCTCCCTTCTCAGCAGGGAGCCTTGCTTCTCCTTCTCCCACTCCCTTTGCTTGTGTTCTCTGTCAAATAAATAAATAAAACCTTAAAAAAAAAAATAGGAAATGTCAAATGAGTCATATAGGCCAAAACTGACTCCACAAGTGCAGAAAGGAAAGAGGGTGCTTCCAGCAGATACAGAGGGGAAGAACCCTATGAAGACAGCGGGACTTGAACTCAAGTCTCAAAGGAAGGAAAATATCTTGACAGGCCAAGAACAAAGGACAGAGAACTATGAGCACAGAAAATAGCACAGATTCGGCTCGGTGCACATGAAAAAGCCACTTAGCTTGGCTTTGGGTTTCTTCAAAAGATACCCTAAGAAAAACGCTAGAAATGAATCATCATATTGTGCTTAGTTATATAAATCTGTATGTCACTATACTCTCCTTAGTCCTTATCACCGCCTGATACATTATGGATCTGTATATTCAAATACTGTAACAACAGCTCCGTAAGAGCAGGAACTTTTGTTTACTGCGGCATCCCCCGGACTTACATCAATACTGAGCACACAGTAAATGTTCACTACGTATTTGCCCAGTGGATGAACGCACATGTTTATTATAGGCCTCTCCTCTAATGTTCCCTTTCACCTGGCAGCTCCCTCCCCGCCACACCCAGTCTCCACATCCAAATCCTGTCTGACCCTTCCAAACCGAATGCCCTGACTCAAAGCCTTCTCTGATATCCTACCTCCCCCTTGTCTGAACTCCCAAAGAACACTTTTTAGGGACTACCTGGCAATAGCACAATTATCTGTATACAGGTATTTATGTATATCTTACCTCCCCTATAAATTCTTTGAGGGCAAGCTCTAGGTCATTTTCCCCCCAGAGAAGAGGAGCCTGTATAGAGTTGCTCAGCAATCCCTGTTAAATAAAAGGAAAGATTAAATTAAGTGTAGTATTAAACCTTTAAAATCTTAATATCAGAAAGACTAAGATGGGTAATGATTTCTCTCCACTCATCTTGGCCCTGTGATGCCTGATTCTTTAAAATCATAATATCCAACACAGACCATGCTTACAATGTCCCAGGCATTATTCCAAAGGCTTTACATAAATTAACTCACTTAATCCTCAAAAGGACTATATGAGATACGTATTATTATAACCTCCATTGCACACATGAGGAAACTGAGGAATAGGGAAGTTCACACAAGCCAGTAAGTGGCAGAGCCAGGATTCAAACCGGTGGTCTGGCTGCAAAGCCATGCCCTTAACTACTGTGCAGCAAAGCCTTGTGATTGCTGGGCAGCCTCCTACTCATGCAGCCAAATGTGGCCTGCAGAGAAATGTACTCTGAAAACGTTAGAGATGCAAGGATGTCTAAGGCAAGGAACGATCCCCGTCATAGGAAAGATGAAATTCCAGAAGGCAGTAAAGCAGGTAACAGATGACAGAAAAGGAATGGAGGTTTCTGCAGTACAACACTGGGAAAAATAAATGCTGGGAAGAGACCCTTGGACCTGGAACTTCAGGAGCCTCGGGAGGAAGGGCTGAACAGAGAAGTAAACAGAAGCTCTGGCATGAAGTTACGGGTACGGAGTTGGTACAGCATACAGAATAGCAGCAAACTTTCGAGGTGCTTAACAGTGCAGAGCTCAGGGCGCCCGGGTGGCTCAGGCAGTTAAGATTCTGACTCTTGATATCAGATCAGGTTATGATCTCAGTCAGGGTCCTGGGATCAAGCCCCACGTCCAGCTCCATGCTTACAGGGCAGTCTGCTTAAGGATTCTCTCCCTCTCCCCCTGACTCCTGCCCCACTCACATGTTCTTCCTCCTTCTCTCAAATAAATAAGTAAATCTTTGGGTGCTAGGTGTGGGGGGAGGAGGGAAGAAAGAAAAAAAAAAGTAGGACTCACAGTGCCTGGGCTACCAGTTCTGCTAGTCAAGTAAATAGAATTCCTTTGCCTCCATTTCCTCAACTGCAAAATGGGCTGGTATCAGCATTTAGCCGTGAGGATCAACGAAGAGAATCCAGGTATATTTATATTCATCAGGATGGGCTGGTTTATGCTACAGTTAAAACTCCATTTAAAAAACTCAGTGGTTTAAAGCATAGGCTTCCTGCTTACATTATGTAACCACTTCAGATTCCTTTCAGAAAAAAAGGGATATTTGCCCAGAAGTGTCTCACATCACTTGCACTCAAGTATCAATATCCAAAGCGAGTCACAGAGCCATGCTCAACTTCAAGCATGGAGAAGTGCCATCCTACCATGTACCCAGAAGAAAAGAAAAAAAAAAGATTATCAACGAGCAGCTCTAACAATCACCACACCATGAAACAGCCTCGCACCATACCTGTCACATAGTCAGCGCTCAATGACTGGCAGCTGCTACTATGATCCCAGTAACTGGGGGGTTTGGGAAGAAACCTGTTCTACCAACCCCAAGATACTGGAAAGCTGAACAAGTATGCAGATTTGGGAGGAAAAAAAGTCCACGTTATTTGCAATAACCCAAAGGTAAATTTACAAAGGATTTCACAATGATATAATGGAGAGAGAAGCCAAAAAGTTTCTAGTAAGCAAAAAATAGCAAACAAGAGTTACCAGAATAGTACCACAAGCCTTTTACCAAGATCTAGAAGGGAGGGACATGCCAAAATGTTTCTAGTAAACAAGACAGAGTAAACAAGAGTTACCAAAATAGTACTACTCAACCTTATTCATTTAAGACATGTAAAATTTCATTGATATCTTTATTTTGAGAACACTAAAAAACATTATTCAGCCTTTCATAAATTCACTTCAAATCTCAGAACACAACTTCCCCATATTATTCCTCTAAGTTCTTAAGGGGATTCTCCCTTGGGGGTTTTCGGACCTTAACCATCGGTCAGGGAGAGACCTGCTTAGTAAAATGAGAATTGAATTCTGAGCCAAATTTGGCCATAGACCAGCTCTATGGTCTCACAAAATATTTACACCACTAGATATCCATTAGATATCCATTCTATCATCCATAAGATGTCGAAATTGGACTAGAGGGCCTCCAAAGTGCCTTCCAACACTACCCTTCTTCAATTCTGAGAAACCAGAAAGATGCTCGGGTTTGGAAGAATCTAGCTGAGATGCTGAATCATGTAGCCCTGACAACACTTCAAGCTTCAACTAGAAATAACGGCCATAACCACAGCTCTAACAGCAGCAAGAAGGCTGAGTTCAACAGAACACAGGGCAAGTCAGTACCCAGAGAGAGCCCTGCCAGCACGGAATGCTGCATCAGAGCAGAGAAGGCTGGACAGAAGAGGACTACTCTGTATAAGTAAGAAGACTGCTATTTGGCCATGGCTTATGAAATAGTCTTTTAGTAACATTTCCAACAACATTCCAGCCCCAGCTCTGGAAACTAGTGACAGTGATGGGAACAAACTTGAAGCAAGGAACCGACAAACATTCTAAACTTGGTCTCTGTCAACTATCAGACTTCAGTGCCAACAGACTAGGTTTTTCAACTCCTTAAGACTCCAAAGTAGAGGCGCCTGGGTGGCTCAGTCGGTTAAGTGTCCAACTCTTGATTTCGACTCAAGTCACGATCTCAGGGTCCTGAGATTGAGCCCCATGTCTGGCTTTGCACTGGGTGTGGAGCCTGCTTGAAATCTCGAGATTCTCTCTCACCCCCTCTCTCTGCTTCTCTTCCCCGCACCCTCCCCACCCCATGCATGTGCACTATCTCTCTAAAAAAATAAAATAAAATAAATAAGAAGACTCCAAAGCAGTAATCTAAATGTATGTCTAGAGGTCAAGAACTTGAAACTCTTTGGACAAAGTCAAACAAAAGAGCCCAAAGCAGCATGTGACAAGATGTTAGGCCCCCAGATCAGTACTACCAGTGTCCTTTTCAGCTCAATAGAAACTCCTGCCAGGACAACCTGCCAGGACATCTTCACTCACTCTGAGAACTAAGACTGTCCCTACAGCAAAATGGAAAACGGTGCTGGCTTTTTTTTTTTTTTTTTTAATGTTATGTTAGTCACCATACAGTACATCATTAGTTTTTGATGTAGTGTTCCATGATTCATTGTTTGTGTATAACACCCAATGCTTCATGCAGTACATGCCCTCCTTAATGACCATCACTGCGCTAACCTGTCCCCCCAGTCCCCTCCCTTCTAAAACCCTCAGTTTGATTTCCGGAGTCCATAGTCTCTCATGGTTCATATCCCCCTCTGATTTCCCTTCATTTTTCCCTTCCTTCTCCTAATGTCCTCCATGCCATTCCTTATGATCCACAAATAAGCGAAACCATATGATAATTACCTTTCCCTCTTTGACTTATTCACTTAAAATGGTGCTGGTTTTTCATGAACACCAATGGAAGACAATACCTTAATTCATGCCATAAACAAAGCTAACAGACACTGCTATATTAAAAATTTTGCTATTCCTGCAGCCCAATCTATGATCTTTAAGGAACCTACTATGAAGGTGTAAGCAACATGGGACACCCCCACTGTCTCTCCTGCTTCAAGAGTCACTGCCTATATGACTAACAATCTCCTGCCTGAAAACCTAACACCTGGCAAATATATTTAATGAAATTATGGTTCAATTAGAAAAGACTCACTGTGTCTGGACAGCATTTTAAAAAGCTATTCACTTTTATAGCTATGTTTCCTTCTACCTGTCAATCACAAAATAATCTCCAGTCCTGCCATGGACACTGATCAATATATTAGAGTCAATACTATCCCTGATTTTTAGGAGTTTAAATATGAAGCACAAGTAGATGGGGATGGAGGCAGGGAAGCTATACAACCCTGAGTGAGTAAAAGAAATCCTTTTAACAAATCAATTTTTAGATATATTGGAAGGGGACAGAAGACACGGCTCAATTTTTCAAGGGAGGTTTGGTGAATATTACTGAAAACGAAGATTACCTTTATGGAATGCAAAAAATCATCCCCTAAGTAAGGTGATAAACCAACAATACTTTACATAGGAAAAATCTCCATTAACCAGTCCAAACTGATGAGAACTCCCAATGATCAATCAGCGCTTTCTACCGAGAACTGGAAAACTACAGTATTGCACTTAAAAGCTTAAATCTTTACAGGAAAGAAAAAAGCTTCAGAAGTTATACTGTAAGACATCGTGCATGTTAGTCACAGCCATGAAGGGTCACAAGGCCTCACTAAAACCAATACCTTGCTGTTTGCAAAACCTTCTGTGACACAGATCTAAATTTATTTTCTGACCCTACTATTTTCTTAACATCCAATCAACTTCTAGATAAAAAGAGGTAAATATAAATGGGCAAAAAAGTGCCAACTTTGATTCTACGATTTGCTCAGTCTGACTTAAAGCTATAGGACAATCTTGTCCTATCCTGTATTTTCTAAGTGAAGGGAAGAGAAATCCATTTTTGCTGCCCCCACCCTGAAAGGGGGACCCTAAAGTATCTAGACCCGTGGTATCAAATGCCCATGCCACTATGTGACTAAATTTAAATGAACTAAAATAAAATTTAAAATTCTGTTCCTCAGTCATACCAGCCACCTTTTAAGGGCTCAAAAGCCACATGTGTGATTAGTAGGTCCTGCACATAAGACATTTTTCATCAGAGCATAAATTTCTACTGAACAGCGCTGATCCAGAACAATGTTTCTTAAATTTAAATGTGCATAAAAATCATCAGTATCGCTTGCTAAACAAAGATTGCTGGGTCTCCACCCCAGGTCATTTATTTCAGGTCAGTCTGGAATGGAGCCTCAAAATGTTCATTTCTAAACAAGCTGCAAGATAATGTGATGTTACCTATCCCCTTAAGTATTGCTGCCAAGGGTTAAGAACTACTTTTTGGGGGTGCCTGGCTGGCTCAGTCAGCAAAGCATGCAACTTTTTTTTTTTTCCTCCCAGATTTTATTTATTTGAGAGAGAGAAAGAGAGTGGGTAAGCAAGCAAGAGAGAGAACACGAATGGGGGTGGGGGTGGAGGCAGAGGGAGAAGCAGACTTCCCACTGAGCAGGGAGCTCCCGTGGGGACTCTAGGACCATGAACAGAACGGAAGGCAGAGGCTTAACCTAGTCACTCAGGGGCCCCAAGTGTGCAACTCTTCATCTCGGAGTTGGAGGTTTGGGCCCCACATTGCATGAAGAGATTACCAAAATCAAAAGCAAAAACACGACTTTTTGTTATTTCCCAATCCATCGTGGACTAATACTTTTATAAAATACCAGAAAAATGAATTACCAGGAGAAAAAGTTTTTTAAAACAAAGACTATACTATAAACTTACATTTTTTAATAGACTCAACAGACAAATCAATTTTATAAAAAATGCTGTAAAAACAGCTGCATGTTTCAAGTTCTGTACTTAGCTCATCAGACAACTAATAGTCTACAGACCTGCACAGATCTGCAGATTATAAGTAGTCTTGATCTACAAAAGCTTATTTCACATTTTTACAATTATCTCTGACTCTGCCACATGGTCAAAAAGGATGGTGCCTTGACTTCTTCAGGCTAAGCTACAGCTGAATTTAGACTGCTAACTTCATAAGAGTTGTTAGATCAAAATATACAAATGAACATTGATAACATCTTTGTGTTAAATTATATAAAATTTCTTTCAGTAGGGGCCCCTGGGTGGCTCAGTGTGTTAAAGCCTCTGCCTTTGGCTCAGGTCATGATCCCAGGTTCCTGGGATCGAGTCCCACATCGGTCTCTCTGCTCAGCAGAGAGCCTGCTTCCTCCTCTCTCTCCGCCTGCCTCTCTGCCTACTTGTGATCTCTGTCAAACAAAAAATAAAATCTTTTTTAAAAAAATTTCTTCCAGTAAATAAAATCTATGATCTTCACTGGCTTACTGGACATAATCTTTCAAAGAATTTCTTAGACTACTGTTGGCTTCCTTGAACCCAAAGTAAATAGTCCAAGCACACTTCTTTGCTCACATGCACTTAGGGAAGGAACAAACCAAACAAAATCCCTTCATAGGAGTCAATGCCCTTCCCCAACTGCCTCACGCTTAAGGTGTTTTCCTCCAATGACATATCAAACCAAAAAAATGGATTTTTCTTCTATTCAACTTCTGGTCTGGCCCAACAAACGAACTTCTCTGAGAAAATTTCCAGGATTTCTCAAGTTTGGCCACTTCCTAGAGACTACTTCTGGAATTTTCTTGTCACTCTAAAATTTTGTTTTACCAATTTGCTTGACTTTTACTTAAGCAAATTATAAAACAAGGCTCTGAGAATTTTAACACTTGATTCTTTTTCCTACAGTAACATCTGGTTTAACAGAACTCGACATATACCCATGTTATCTGTAAAATAAGCTCACAAGCTCAACCAGACATTAAGCAAAATTCAACCTGAAATTAACCTTAACAGAAAAGTTGGAGGGAATCACATACAAAGTCTGGGGAATATAAAAATGGGGGGATTTTTAATTGTTCCTCTTACAATGTAAGGGAAAAAAACCCTTTTCTTCCTAACATATTTTATGAAGCAGTAACAGAATGATTAAGAAGTATTCAAAGCAAAAAATGTCAGGAGATTTTGCCATGGCCACCCCTCCAGTCCCATCTGCAGAGGCATATGGTTGAGGCAGAGAGGCCCAGGACCCTCTAACACTGTTTTGCATTTGCCCTCATGGCTCCTGCTCCAACCCTTACTCTTTTACCAGTGTGCATGATCAAGAGTATGGAACAGCTTCCCAAGCATAAAGATAAGGTAGGGAAGAATTCTGGGGATAACCCTTTGCCTGGATGCTGCCCAGAGTGATACCCAAGTGCTTTGCCAGAGGGACACCACAGAACCTCCTAAAGGCCCAACAAAGTCAGCCTCCTGGCAAAGATTTTGCTCCTAACAAAACAACTATTTCTGAAACGACCTAAATCCATGACCTTCAATATTGTTTTTGTGTGTAGGTGGGAAGAGATGGTGGGGGAAGAGAAGGTAGCGGGAAGGAGGGTGGGAGTCAGAGATCCCTTTGAGAATCACAAAAAGAATGGACTCACGTCCAATTAAAGTGCACAAACAAAATTTTGTATGCTATTTTGTGGAGTTCACAGACAGACCAGACCTAGAGGTCCATGAATCCCAGGATAAAAAGCCTCGACCTAAACAGGTCCTACCTAAACAGGTAGGAACCAAAGGCCAAGGTTACCACAGTAGTTAGACCTCCTTTTAACCTGAAGCCTGACCTTCTATATAAAGACAATCTTACACTTAAAAAGTATAGAGGGGCACCTGGGTGGCTCAGTCGGTTAAGTGTCTGCCTTCTGCTCAGGTCATGATCCCAGGGTTCTGGGATCCAGCCCTTGTCGTGCTTCCTGCTCAGCAGGAAGCCTGCTTTTCCCTCTCCCACTCCCCCGCTCCCCTTGCTTGTGCTCCCTCTCT
>ML107669.1:484193-521209 GCA_003697995.1 Taxidea taxus jeffersonii | reverse complement strand
GAGGGTGGTGGGGTTACATCATATGTTTAAATAAAGCTTAAATAAAGTAAAAAAAAAAAAAAAAAAAGAAACCATGGACACCTGACAGTATTCTAAATAAGAGAGCAAATCAGGAAACAAATATGGAGAATCCTGATGATGCCTAGCAACAGTAATTAAGGGGTTTCACCAATGCCTCATGCTGATTTCGAAAAGGGTTTGTTGCTGGAGTTTGAAGATCTGAATAAACAGGCAGCGATTATTACAGAGATTTTGTTCTTTTGGCAGGTGGCCACCACAGCAGATTGCTCTATAAGGTTGCAGGAGATCACTTTGTGATGAAAAGGTCGTGATGTCTTGAAGAGGACAAAAGTAAGTGTGTTGGAGTTCTGCGGTAACATGGTCACCATGCAGAGTCTACAGGACAGAGCACAGGTTTTAACTCGAGGTAGGCGGTGGAGCTATATTTTTGGTGGCAATCACTATAGCTATGCAATCACTATAGCTATAGTGATTGCCACCAGACTATCCTTTAGATATTTGATAAATGTTATATTGTATTTTTGTTTATTAAATTTAAATAAATACATGTCAAAAGTGCTAACCTGGCAATTGAGATGTTCCTATGAGAGCCCTCTCCAAAAAGAAAAAAAAAAAGGAATATGCCCTATTGTTCTCAAGCTGCTGTCACCTTGCGTTATTTTTCTTCATAGCTCTTTTAATTTGCTGATAAGGTGAAGATGGCAGAATAATGTCCCTAAAGATGTTCATTTTCTCATCCTCAGAATCTGTGGACATATTATCTTACATGGCAAAAGGGACTTTGCAGATGTGATTATGTTAAGAACCTTGAGTTGGGGAGATTGTATTGGATCATGCACCATCTAATACCATGAGTCCTTAAGAGCAGAGAAAACTTTTGTTTAGTGAGAAGGATATATAACTATGGAAAGATGATCAGAGGGGCTCAGGGGTGTAACATTGTTGTCTTTGAAGATGGAGGAAAGGGACATCTTTCCTTCTCATATGGCCATCATATGAGAAGTTTCTACAAGCAGAGAAAGGTAAGGAAACTTATTCATAGAACATCCAGAAATGAATGTGACTCTACCAAGAGCTTGATCTTACTTAGCCAGTGAAATCAGTGCTTAAATTTTAACTTAAAAAACTGTAAGATATTACATTTGTGTTGCTTTAAGCCACCAAATTTATGACAATTTGTTATAGCAGCAGCAATAGGAAACAAATACTTATGTAGATGTTGTCTCATTGTCTCCCCGTTTCCCATATATACACATTAGAATGTAAACCTTAAAAGGGCATGGGATATTAATTTTCTTCAGTGCTCTATCCCTAGGATACTTTGAAATATAGGAGGTATGTGTGCAATAAATACTTATTGAATGAATGGATGATTGCATTTGAGAACTATTTGAATAGAATTTATGAAAACTTGCTCTAATAAATGTGTTAAAATAGTCATATCAAATGATACATTTTAATGATAAGTGTGATATATTTTTGTCTGCACTACTTGAGCCTCAAAAACACTTCCTATATCACATTTTACAAATATGGAAATAGATACTCACGAGCATTAAGAAATATACACACATTCTCATTATTTATCAAGACTAACAGCAAACTAACATTTCAAAACAACTTAAACATATAGAAAGCAGATAAGTACCATATAATTTAACATAGTTAAGAAACTGAGAAACATTCATATAAGGAAAAGAGCTGGCATCCCAGAGATGCTTCACAAAGTGGTAGTAACTTTAGATCCATCTGTAGTCTTGCCGTTACAGATCTAGACAAGGGATGCAGTTACTGCATTTGGGAGCAAAGAGGATCTTAAGGGACAACCCTCCATTTATTCGTTCAGTCATTCAATAATATCGCTGGGTGCTTGCTCTGTTGCTAGGTATTGATCTAGATACTAGGGATATAGCAAAATACAAGGTAGACAAAAATCCTAGCCCTCATGAAAACCACATTCTAGTGGGAGAGGTAGAAAATAAACAAAATAAATCACAAACATGTGAAGTCTATTATTTAGTGATTAGACCTATGGAGAAAAACATGGCAGAGTAAGTTGGAAGAGGGAATGTGTGTGTGCTATTTCTTTTATAAGGAAGCCTTCAAGGGAAATCTTCAATGAGCAGGTGGTGAAACTGGAACAAGTCTTAAGAGAATTGTCATTTGGAAAGCAAAAGAGTGAGCTATTGAAATCCTGGGGGCAAGGGAAAGTATTCCAGGCAGTAGGAACAGTAAATGCAAAGCCTTGAGACAGGGTGAGCCTAATGTATTTGAGGACTTGCAAGACCATTGCCTATTTATAGTACTTATAGCATACTTAGCAGTATTTTATTTGGATTCAAAATGTGAAATTAAAAAATTCTACGGTTTTCCACAACAGTGAGCTCACATGAGCTCTTTTCAGTCTCTGATTACCATAGCTCTTCATCCTCAGTGAGATTCTGGCTTAGAAATCTTGGCTTTGCTGATGTGCATGGAGTGGTCAAACACCAAGACCAGGGATGCTTCACTGGGGTTAGAAAGGACATATTTTGAATTACTGAGTAACTGAATAAAATGACAAATATATAACTTATAAAGGGGGATGTAACTTTCTAGTGACCCTATAAACCACTTTTGCTTGGAAGAATGGTTCACTAATGGAAAGTTATTTCCATGGAAAGATCTTTCCATGGAAAAATCAAGCTGTTGGTAGAGTTGCATCTGATGGGCATGGCATCAGATCAGGAGCAGATAGCATGTCAAGAGAAATATTTCATCCTGGCCATAGTAAGGGCAAATGAACTTTTCATGCCTCAAATATGTATTCAATTTCATTGATTCATTCATTCTTTTGGATATTTACTAAACATCTCCTTAGTACCAGCACTCTTTTCTGGGCTAAGGATATAGCAAAGAAGAAAGTGTTTAGAAATTCCTGCCCTTATGGAATTATGAGGGAGAAAAAAAAGACACATAATGCAGTATTTTCAAAAGTAGGTTTTGGTTTTCAAAGTCTTTTATTTCAGGTTTTTTATTGAATTCTTTTCTATAGTGTCCCTATGAGTCGTAGTGCTGGATAGATAAATATTTTCTCTGCTTGATTCCCTCTTCTATAGTTAGTATGAAGACAACTGTGTTTTGGCATGGAGAAATTTTTTATACTCCATTTGTTTGTGTTATGGCTTCAGCTTTGTTGATAGACATGTTCATGCTTATGTGTTCTTACACTTTCTCAGTTACTCATTTAATGACTGCCTTTTTAGGGTATGTTATTTCTAAAGATGTTTGCTCTCATCTACTACATTGAAAATATCATTTTAAAACTGAAAACAATTTATAGACATTGTAAAAATTTCTAATACACACTGTATAAGAAAATAACTGGTTCTATAGCTAATTGATCTCCTCAGAAGTCTGGTGACTTTCTATAACTCACCTCTAAACACACCTATTTCCCCTCCAAAACAAAAATCCTACATTCTGTTTTTCCCCCAGCTAAACCATTATTTGATTTTTGTGGCATATAGGAATGTTTTCTATTTATTAAATATATGTTCATGTCTGTATTGACATGTTAAAACCTCTTTTTTCTCTCTCCCCCTCTCCTATTATAAAAGTGAAAGAAAGAGAAGATAATCTTAATACAAAATTTTATGGTTCTCTAATAATAGTTTTATGGGAAATTGATTTTTAAATATGTACAGCTTCTCCAAATAAGGTTATTTTAACTAAATTTTCTGTTTTGAATTTTATTTTTATTATCTATAATTTGTTTAAAATAGACTTTTAAAATTTCTAGTTACTTGTTATAATTAACTTTCCATGGAGTCTATGTGGTCACCAAATTGCTTCACTAGATTTCAAAATTGCAAATAGCTGTCCAATATCATGAGCTAAATGAAGCTTATGTAGATTCTGAAATAAAGGTCTCAGAAATGTAAGCAGTAAGAACTATTTGGCCATGGCACAGATGTTCTGATCATTACAGGAATTGTGTCTTTAATTAAATTTGTACTCTAGTGCCAGTTCAAAAACTTTGTTTTTCGTACAGAAACCCAATTATACAGCCAAGAGGATGTTTATGCTCCAATGAGTTGAAAGTCAAGAAGAAAAATGTTACAGTATTAATGCAAGATTTTTATTTAAGCACTGATGTTTTTTTACCACATAATAAAAATATCTCTAAGGAGTCAAGAGTTTATTCTTCTACAATAAAGTGCTATTTATGCCAAATGGAAATTGACTTAAAAATTAAAACCAAGTTTTTGTTTGTTTTTAATTTCTATTTAAACCAAGTTTTTAACATATTGCTATTTTGTATTTTTTTCATCTATTTATCTACATATAGATGCTTATGATATGATGTGCTATTTTACCATCTTGAATTTATATTTTAGCTAACACATTATCCTTACTTATATTTGAATCATTTATACATCCCTTTTAAGAATTACTTATTAAAAAATTAATTACTTATTTTAAAAAAGTAATCTTTTTATTTTTTTGATCTAGAATTAATGCATACAAAGCACAGTAGATTGAAACATTATAAAATTTATTTAATGCAATGTGAACAGAAAGGCTGAAGATATTGTCCACTATTCAGTTATCAGCGATCTGTCAAACTCACGCAACAGTTCTGTATAAAGTTAATGCCCTAAAACATAAAGAATGAAAAATTGACATTTTAAAATCTTAAGCTCCATGTTTACTAAAGAGTGTAAACAACTCAATTGTTTTGCAGTTGTGAATTTTATTAAAGTATTATGATTCTGTAATGTCAAAATCTTGGGACTTTTCATTTACATGTTTTCTATGCAAGATTTCCAGGAAAGTAAAAATAAAAATTAGAGAGAAATGATAGAAATATTTTTGCAAAAATCAGAATATTTTAGTTTTGTTTTTTTATTTTGATTTGGTTTTAACATTCAATTGTGTTGTTAAATCCAGGTTTATTAGATTGATACTTTGCCTCTTTTATTCTTTTGAGAATTTTGGAATGGAATGATCTAGGTTCAAATGACATAACTTTTTTTGAGCCAGTTTACTGAGGTTTCTTTGTGCTCCAGTTCATTCATTTTATATATTTGTAAGAGAAGACCTTCCTCATATGTAACCTGAGGGCAACCCAGGCAAAAGTCCAATTTCTCCAAACCTGGCTAGAAAAGTCCATGTAGAAATTAAGGTGAGATAAATCAGAGAAACATAATTCACGTTGGTGAACTTAACTCTTGAATCTAACTCAAGTGGTTCTAAGAGGACACCTTAAGGTGTCTCTGTTTCCAGGAATGATATAATATTGTCCAGTCACCTCTCCTCACCACCCCAGGTATATTATCTATAGCCCTGCAACAGACATAAAATGTCTTACATTTATATCGCATTATAAAATGTATTCTTGTATTTGAGGACAGAGTAGAGGAGTATTAAATTGAAAACAACTTAATCTTGTTTATCATGGTCTTAATTCTATCAAAAAGGAAGCAGCACAATAAAGGACTTGGTTTTGTTACTGACTCAACCTCTTTAGTACCCTTTTCTATGTTGAGGGTGAGATTTCTAAACTTGGGTTGGGGTTTTCTCTGGCTGTATTAGACTAGTCTTCCTGACTAGAGAGATGTATGTTTTAGAGATTGAATGATTCAAAACCCTGTGTGTACGTGCAGTGTGAGACTGGCATCCTCACCTGGCTCTAACTCTGATTCTCCATTCTCTGCTTATACTACACACATGTTCCCCCTGGATTATGGAAATTTTATGTTACTGGCACTGTTGCCTTTTCCAGCCTTTGAAGCCCTTGCAAAGATCAAGATCAGTTGGCTTGCAGAATTTTAGGAAATGTTATTGACCTTCAGATGCTTGCTGATGTCTTGAGAATGTCAATTGCAACTCAAATTTACTTCAGAGTTGTAATTTTGCATAGATTAAGTCATACTCACTTTAACAACCTCACATTTAGCTCCCTCCAAACATTGTATCAATGCCGGTGGCAGTAGAATTATTAAAGGCAAGAGGAACCATCCTGCAAATAGAGCTTTCCTTCTCCACCTCACTACCTTGCTTGTCATTTAGAGATGTGTGACCTTGGTGGGTCTCATTTAAATTTTAACTTTCTTTTTGACTCATGACAAATTATGACATCAGTGCCGGTCTATTAATTCTGGAAAACTGCAGAGTTGTAGTTATTTCTAGACATGTGTCTTCCCCAGTTTTCAAGCTGTGATGTCTTTATTCCTTATATCAAATTAGAGAAAGACATCATGTATGTGACTGAGGAAGTTTATCCAAAAATGTTCCTATCTATAGATGTTGAAACAGCATACAAAGAAACAAGGACAAATATTCATTTGTTAGAATTTTAAAAATTCAGGCTATGGCTGTTTTTTCAGCATTGGTTCTGCTTAACTCTGTGGAATAAGTTGGTACTTACTATATTACACTTCAACCCCTCTGGGTACCCTTTTTTTTTCAGACTTATTCCAGCCTTTTGTCATTGGTACTACAAACTGCAGAGCTCACTAACCATCCATATATGTTAGCTGTTGAAAAGATACTCTGGCAAAACTTTCTACATATTCACCCAAATCCACATTCTTCTTTGTTTTTCACTGGGGACACAGGTAGTACTTCCCAAACTCATTTACTGTGAAGTGTGGCCATGTTATTAGCTTCCACCTAAAAGATTATGAGTAGAAGAAATGTTTACATATGAGTAAAGAAAAAGCTCAAGCCCTTTGTGAAACTAATGTACCTTCTCTTTACTCTCTTTCCTCTTCACTCGCTAAATGCAAACAATGGTGGGGGCCTTGAGGATGACAGAACTTTTAAATGGAAGGAGCCCAAATTACTAGGCAAAAAGAATGTTGGCCAGGAACCCCTTTTTGGATTATTAGTGTGAGCAAAAATTTAATTTCCATCATAATTGAGTCACTATGTATTTTGGAGTTGGTTTCCTCTAGTAGGTATCAACATTTTATTAATTGCACATTTTTTTCTGAATTGATTTAAAGGCAAAGAAATCAACTCCTATTGCCTGGTAGTTACTAAGGAAATATACATTTTTTTTTAAATTGGATAGATGTCTCAGCTGTCCCCAGGCTCGACTTTCTAATATAATCCTGAGTATTAGACTCCTAAGACTATAACCATCTCTGAAGGCCTATTCTTGAGTTGGCCCATCTATCCCTACAAGTCTCCTAAATATTCTGCACACGGCTAACTTTCTTCTTCTTTGAGTGATTCATCTTTGCTAATTATATTCAATAACCAATTCTAAGGATGATTTTCCTTTGGGCTGAGTGAAGATGTTTTGCTCAGAGCTCTCATTGAGTGATCTAGGACAAGGTTTCTGTAGGCATCATGTGGTCTCAAGGTTGTTTGTTCACTTTAAATGAAATCTTCAAGATTGTGTCAGATGGTTTTCTACTACTTTAAATCTAGGACTCCCACTTCCTACCCAAGCAGTGCTGCTAGTTCTAGACAACTGACATAACTGAGATCAGTTAGTTAATGACAGACTTCTCAGTTACTTGGCATCGTGCTGCAAGAAGAATAGCAATTGTAATGTAATAAATGACTAGACTGCATTGAATTTAAGCAACTTGGGTTCAATAAGGTCTCCCTACCTACCAAATAAGTATATTAATGTAGATTTTATTATCTCTGCTAAAAATTAGGAATAAAAATACTTCTTCATGCAAGTTAAGAACTTAAACTTGTGTTGCTGCAAGGACTAAATAAAATCATGACCCTGGAATACCTTCACAAATGTTATAGAAATAAGTTATTCATATAGGAAGTATAGGTATAATGTTTCCAGAGTACCTCAGTGTCATTATAGTATAGACTATCTTAATAGTCTATCACTTAATGATACATAATAAATTCACAAAATATAAGTGGATGGTCATGCTCTCCTATTATACATGGTGGTCTTGTTCTCTATATAATCACATAATTGTTCTGGATTTCCTTTTTCACGTATATTCTAAATAAACAAAGACATAAAATGAAGGACTTTGAGTAGATGAGGAACACTGCAATGAATCCTGAGAGCCCAGTTGTAGAAAAGCAATCCCTGAAGTCTGCTGGCCTCAGACACATCTGCCTGCCTGTTCAATAGCCTTTTGGTGTACAGAATGTTGTTTTGGAGGGATAACTTTGTAGTTATACAGCAAGGCCTTCTGTTTTGGGATATGAGCTGAGTGACTACCACAACCAAGAAAATAGGCAGATGCTATTAACTAATCCAGTAGGAGCCATGAATAAATTACATACCATGAAAACTTCTTGTGAACTGAATTTTCCAAAGATTTGCTTCACTTTATGCTCCATTTCTTTTAGCTACTTCTTTTTCCTTAAGTTTTTCTCTGGTATTAGTGGTACTGAGGGATTTTGCCTTTGATGCATTTTATTTGTTTATTTTTAAAGATAACGCATGGGCTCTTTAGATGAGGCAAAAATGAGATATTATATTTTCCACAAGTAACAGTTGAATCCTCATATCATTCTGCATTGTGAAATACCTCAAGTTTAATATTGTTTATCAGTTGTCTAACCTCTGCTTGTAGCACAGTTTCTGACACATAGCAAACATATAATATATAATTTTCAATAAATGAATGATACAGAGTATTAGTTGAGAATTACTGCTTGCATTTCTTCTATACACACCCAAAAATGATAAAGATAATTGTTATATCTTCTAAAATTTTCCTCAGATAAAAGATATGTGCTTCAAATACATAGATACTTTTATAAAGATTTCCATTGAAAAATATGTCCATTCTCTGGAGAATAGAATAGAATTTCAAATAGCAGCTTTTGTGTGGGTGGGAATAATGTACACCTCTAATTACTAAAAATTGACCTGCTTATTCGAGGCAGATATATATTTGCCTAAATAAATCTTAAAAATGAAGGAGATCCATTAAGAGAAATAAAAGGTAGCTGTTTTGGAGAACAGTCTCCCATCTGCGGACTATACTTCAAAACAAAACAAAACAAAAGAAAAAAGACAGCGGGAGATCTTTAGTATCTCTTCATATAAATGTATTAATCCCATCATGAGGACTTCACCCTCCTGCCCTTATCTAAGCCTACGTATCGCCAAAAGGACTTTCTGGCCCTCTCTCCTAATATGCCAACAATGGGGATTAGAGCTTCAACATACTAACTGAAAGGGAGACACAAACATTTAGTCTATAGCATACCATTAGGGAACAGCTGCTATCACTTTACTGAATAAGAAATGGCCATATCATTGTTCATGGTAAGTACCTAGTTTCAACAAAGCAAGTTTCAGAAGAGCTTCCAAGGGTTGCTCACTGAGAAACTTGATTAGGATTATCTAGTGGTTTATAATGAAGAATCAAGGATGGTATAAACGTACCTCAAATTTTACAACATGAAGTCAATGGAAAATAATAGTGTAATTATCAGTGGTGGAACTTGACTTATGTAAATAAAGTGGAAAAATTAATACCATTGCTTAACTTTTACTGTACTTATTTTCATTACTCTGTATTTATTGCTAATGATAATGTCTTCCATTTAAGGTGGTCAATAACTCCTTTTGAAAGCTAAACTTATTCTAGAAAAGGAAATCACACACATTAAATAAGCTCTTAGATATGACAATATCTCAAGTTGCTACATTAGAAAATAAAGTATAGGACAGCTAGATTATCATAAATTTTAAGTGTCTCTTCTATAAACATCCCTTCTGATTTCTTTTGTGACCTTTTGCAACTTTCAGCAATTTTATGGACAATAGCTATTATTTATTCAAGATTTTATTTGTTGCACTTTGAGACAATTTCATCTTGCTGCTTACCATCATGGTTACTACTACTTATCTGTTACTCATACCAAACCATGTTACCTACTACAGGGATCAGAGCCAAATGTATACAATTAATTCTACAACCTGGTTGAGTTGGTAAACATATCTGCTTGAAAGGCTAATTGCCATGATCTGCCCTTTACCCAGTTGCAGAATACTAGGAAGATAAAAATCTGAGTGTCTACATGCCACACTTACATTAAATTGTCTTAGCGATTGTGTAAAAGTTATGAGGGGATAATAATCAAACGTCTGTTTTTTTTCTAAATATATTTTCTTTGGCCTTAAATTCTGACCTTTAAAATCATATATAAAAAGCATATTTTATGTGAGTTGAAGTCTTCAAGAAAGAATAGTTGGATAGCTAAAACCATTGTTTTTATTAGTTTCTCTAGAGGGAAAAGACGGTTGTTGAGATACTGAAAGTAAGAGAGAATGAAACTTGAAAGAAATGGCAGACTTGAAGGGAATAGAACATATTTTGCCTTTTCTTCTCTTCCTTTCTTTTCTTTTCCTTCCTTCCTTCCTTCTTCCTTCTTCCTCCTTCCTTCCTTCCTTCCTTCCTCCCTCCCTCTTTCTTTCTCTCTCTTTTCTTTCTTTCTCCCTTCCTACCTCCTTTTTTCTTTCCTTTCTTCCTCTCTCCCTCTCTCTTTTCTCTTTCCCTTTCTCTCTCCCTTCCTTTCTTCCTCCCTTTCTCCCTCCCTCTCCCTCCTTCTCTCTTTTCCTCTTTCTTTCTTTCTTTCTTTCTTTCTTTCTTTCTTCTTTCTCTCTTTTCTTTCTTTCTATTCATAACTCAGTGGCATTCCTGTCTTCCAAATTGTTTCTTTCCCTGAGGGTATTTTCACATTCTCTAAAGATGGTTTAAAGAAACAATTTAATTTTGATTAAAAAAAGAATGCCGTATATATTTTTGAGGAAGAGGGAAGGCTTCACTAGATCAAATACAGGATATCGAATTGTCTCAATACATAGCAAGTTGATAATGAAAGGTTTTTGATATTGTATACCAGAAGAAAATAATCTTTAGCCATAGATTATCATAATTCCCATTGTTCTCGGTGATACTCTACATACTTAAATATTTTATATCCTGGGATAAATATTGCTGAATGTTTTTTCTTATGTCTTATTTCCAAACAATTATATCAAAAAAACCTTAATCAGGTTTTAATGGAGTATTAAGAAAAATAGTTGTATTTAAAAAGACATTGATGGAGTCTTAATGGGATATTAAGAAAAATGTCATAGCCTATAGATGAACTGCTGCTATAAAAGCACTACTGAACAATATAATGACATGCAGTTCTGCCTCAGTGTTGACCAAACATCACATTTCACTTGGCACAAGCAGACATCAGAAACCAAGGAGATGAGATATCCTCCTGTTAAAGAGCAAGAGAAAATTGTTGTCTTACAAAATATGGGTTACTAAAGTAAATGGGTTATGATTGACCTAGGCATACACACACATACACACACACACTTAATCGATCACTTTTCCAAGTGGAAATTCCAAAGGAATTTCACAAGGAATATCATAATTCCAAAGGAATTGAAATGAGAAAATAAGAGCAGCCTGATGCAAAGAAAGTAAAATGGCTCATCTTTGTCATTTGAAGCCCATTTCAGAGCAGTCTGCTCTTTGCTGATAGGTTCTGTTATTACTTTGATAGTTTGTTTTGCCTTGTGTGGAAGGACACAAAATCTGGATCACCATGATCCTGCTGGCACCTTGCCTCAGGCACATTTCCTTGGAGAGTTCCTCAGAGGGATGTCAGATGATTAATCTGACTTCTCTTCCCTGGGAATACTCCTTGCAGGGCAGGACCAGCATAGTAAACTTTTGTTTTACTTTCTTGGGCATCATTGTTATTCATATGAGAGGGGATACAAATGGTTTCATCCTACAAGAGTCTGCATAGCAGCCATTCCTGCCTAAGAGATGATCCCTGTAAAAGAAACAGGAATCTGAACTTTTCCTTTTTGATTAATGACAACTAATCAGTTTATTTTCTACCAGGCTGTACAATCTTGTGGGTGACTAATAGCCATGCAGATATGATCAGTTTAGTCCTTGGAATAGTGTCCTATATGATTAGCAATGAACTCTGACAATGATTATGAAATATTAGGGCCTTCTGAGAGCCTGAAATTTTATTGCTAAGAATAACAATTTGTAGGTTGACCAGCAAATGTTTGTTCAGTGTCTGTGTTGAACATTGACTATTAGACATATCAGGCTCTTCTCTCTTTATTCTCATTCCTTATAACAGAGACACACTACGAGTAGGTATACACACAGACACTCAGAGGAGAAAGGGTGTGCATCCTCTGATACACCTAGGCCTCCTGCTCATATACAGAGATGCATGTTATACTGACAGTGAGTCATCCATTGTTCAGTACAGCCTTGCCATTTCCTCTCCTCCCTCATACCCAGCCCTAACCCTCCACTTGTCTTATGCCTCTGCCTCTCTTGTTTGCTTAAGAACATTAAAGTCAGTGATATACCAGAGCAGGCATCTTTGCTTCGGAATCCCAAGTTGCCTTTCTGATTTCTGGTTCACTAATTCTGAGGCAACCATGACAGCTCTGATTTATGAGGAAGAATTAATCCCCAGTCCCTCTTTGTACCCACCCTCAGCTAAACCAGGTTGTATATTTTCTTTAAAGGAGAAGGACATATTAAGTCAGTTTAAATTCATAACAGTTGACTGGGCCACATTGGTGTGGATACTGTGCATAAGTGAGAGATCTCACCATTGGATTGTTCACTTTTACTTAATGTGGTTGAATAGGCACAGAAATTCCGAGTGGGCCTTTTTCTTCATTGCTCCATGCATATGCCTAATGTATACTGAGCCTGATGTGTAATGATAAAGGTGTGATGGTGCTCCTGATGATCTAATAGCATGATAGCTAATATTTACTTGGTGCTTACTATTTATGTTCCATTGTGGAAAGCATTTTACATTAACATACTCATTACTCACAACTCTAGGTACAGTGGATAGGGTTATTTCATTCCACAGATGAGAAGAATGTGCAGAGAAGTTAACTTCTTATTTGTCTAAGAAATTGGCTTTGCTGAGATTGAAACTAGCCATCTTGCTGTTGCTTTATTCTTGGCCTCTTTTCTCCGTGTCAACTGTAAGGAATATGGCAAGATCTCAAGATATGAAACTTGATGGAGAGAGTAGAAGTTTGTTTAAATCCCAAGACTAAAATGTGTTTAGATTCAACCTTTAGCAGAGTTCTGCAGTAAGGGTATTAAGTGGTATTAGATGCTCATTTTGCTACTATCCCTAAGTATGGGGTTTTCAGAAAGTTTATGGGAAGAATTTGAGTGCAGTGGTTTAATTGACAAGAACAGTAAGTGGCCATTTATGCCTTTAATGTCAACGATCTTAACCTACAATTCACCATTATTTCTAACTCACGTAATTTTAATTGCATCTTTTTAGTTAGCATGTGACTAATTTAATTGACTTTTTTATAGTTTCCATTAATTAAAGGTACAGATTTAAAATTTAAAATTGACTTTCTTTTCACAGTCTCCAATATTTGAAAAATCAGTGTGTGAAGTGACCAGAGTAGGGTGACTATTTGGTTTATACTTTCTTGGTCCATTGACCCTATAATAAGAGAACAGAAAAGTCATTGTGTTAAAGTCTATGTCCCATTCAGTCCAAGACTGAAATTTTCCAATATCAGGTTAGAGAATAAGAATTATGCAAGAAAATAATTTGCATGGAGCAACTTTGATAAGGTAATCCTACCTTAAAATAATTAGATAAGGTTGGATTTATAATATGTTTAGAAGTCAGAATTGAGTCTGCTCACATTATGATGTTTATTTATCAGTTTCTTGTCCAGCCACTAGGGTCTCATTTATGTGAGACTGGAAAACAGGGAGAGAGAGGTTGGGAATATAACAGAAAAAAAGGGAAGAATCAACCTGAGTATCTAGAAACTGACAGAGATAATTTGCCTAAACAGTTCTCAAGATTTAGAAATTCAAATCCATATTTCCTTGATGTTCTTTAAGGAAATATGTATTCTTTTCTTTTTCTTTTTATTGAACACACAACCTGAGTTTGAAAAGCTAATGTTGGATAGAGTTCTACATTGCTTTGCTGTTGCCAGTCCCCAGAGTATGTAGCTACAGAGCTACAGAGCTGCCCAGCAGAAGCAGGACTGAGAGTGTTTAGAGAAGAAAAAAACAAAAACAAAAACAAAAACACCTCAAGAAGAGATGAAACATCTTCATGCAGCTTTGGAGACAGTGGGGCCTCAGTAGCTGACAGTATTAAATAGGCTAGAGTGGAAAAAATAATTCTTGGATGCCCTGTGGTTGTTAATTGACATGGTCGAGATATCCAGAAAATACACGGCAGGATGACTGAAATAATTTTGGCAGGAAATGACTTGCTTAAACCTGGAAATCCTGAATAACAGGTGGACAGTAAAGGAGCAGAGCCAGAAAATATATTTTTTCTAAATTTGACCCTTTTGTCAAACACTGGTCTTTCTCAGCCCTGTAACAAATTAGGTGTACATGTCTGGGAATCATTTCTAAACACCCACTGAATTATATGACTCTCCATTTACTAGTTAGTAAATGAAAAAACATTGATAGATATTACATGTTTAATTAGGGAATCATTTATGAGTATAATGTGTCCAGTACTGTGCTACATGCCTGAGACAGTTGGAAAGACCCAATGTATTTAGGGGGGAAAGTTAGCATGCAAGCATGAAAGTTTTACATAATGGGCAGAAATTCATTATGTAGAAAAATAAATATTTAGGACATATTTTCACAGAGAAGGAGAAAAAATACAAATGGTTTGGGATGCATTCTAAAAGATGGCATTAGAAATAGTTACATAGCAAATTTTAAACTCTAGAATGTAAGTCCTATAAAGGCATTTTTTTTCTTTTTTTGCTTTACTGTATGTTGAGAACCTTGAACATAACAGATATTGAATAATTATTTGTTAAATGAATGAATGCTGAATTGTTAAAACTTTAAAACTATTATATTCCTTTTTGTGATGACATTTGGGATGATATAATTAGAGAGAAGTTTTTCTCTTTTGGACTTAAACTTGGCAGTGAATATGGCTAAGGTTGATCAACTTCTGTCTCATATCAATTAAACCTTTCATGGGTTTTTACTCAAATTCAGTCATTAATGAGCAGCTGTCCAGGACAATGATAATAATGATGATAATACATTGACCTTAGACAATCTCCCTTAACCATGGCAACCTAAGTGCTTTACCAACAGTAATTATCATAGCTCTTATGGGAGGTAGAAAAGCATAATTAACATCATTTTCAGATACAGGTAGAAATAGAGATATTAAGCAACCAACTTCAAGAAATGTCATAAGTCATTTTTTAAATTATTTAAAAAATGTCAGTCTTCAAATCTTTTTTTTGAAGTATAATTAACACATTATATTAGTTTTAAGTGTACAGCATAGTGATTTGATATTTGTATATAGTGTGAGATGATCACTAAAATAAGTCTAGTTAACATCTGTTACCATACATAGTTAGATTTTTTTCTTATAATGTGATGAGAAATTACAGGATTTACTGTCATAACAACTTTCGAATATGCAATACAGTATTAGCAATAGTCACTGTGCTATATATTACATCCCATGACATTTATTTTATAATTGGAAGTTTGTACCTTTTGACTCCCTTCACACATATTGCCCACTCCCCACTCCACCTCTGGCAACCACCAATCTGTTCTCTCTATCTTTGAGCTTGTTTTTTGTGTGTGTGTGTTTTTTTTTTTTCATTTGTTTTATTTTTATTTTTCAAAATTTTAAAAAAGATTTTATTTATTTATTTGACAGAGAGAGAGAGAGATCACAAGTAGGTAGAGAGCTAGGCAGGGGTTGGGGGGGAAAGCAGCCCCCCTGCTGAGCAGAGACCCCCCCCCCAATGGGGGGCTCTATCTCAGGACCCTGAGGTCATGACCTGAGCCACCCAGGTGTCCCTGTTTATTTGTTTTAGACTCCACATATAAGTGAGATCATATGATATTTGTGTTTCTCTGTCTTATTTCACTTAATACCCCCTCAAAGTCAATCCATGTGGTTAAATTTCATTCTTTTTGATGACTGAATAATATTTCTCTGTGTGTCACATTTTTTAATCACTCTTTGTCAATGGATGTTTACACTGTTTTCATATCTTCATGATTATAAATTAAGCTGCAATGAACATGGAGATGCATATATATTTTTAAGTTAGTGTTTTTATTTTCTTTGGCTAAATACCCAGCATTAGAATTTCTGAATCATCTATTCAATTTTTAATTTTTGAGGATATTCTATAGTTTTCTATAGCACCTAGAACAATTGACATTCCCACCAACATTGCACAAGGGTTTCTTTTTCTCCACATACTCACCAACACTTATTATTTTTTCTATTTTTGATAATAGCCATTCTAAGAGGTGTGAGGTGATAATTTTTGTGGTTTTATTTTGCATTTCTGATGATTAGTGATGCTAAACATGTTTCCATGTGCCTATTTGCCATATATATCTTCTTTGAAAAAATGTCTATTTAGTTTCTCTGCCCAGTTTTTAGTCACTTTATTTTTGCTATTGAGTCATGTGAGTTTTTTAAATGTATTTTGGATATTTGCCCCTTATCAAATGTATGATCTGCAATTACTCCATACCATAGGTTGCCTTTTCATTTTGTTGATGATTTCCTATATGGTGCAGAGACTTGGTTTGATGTAGTCCCAGTTGTTTATTTTTGCTTTTGTTGTCTTTGCTTTTGATGTCAAATCCAGAAATTTATTGACAGGACTTATGTCAAAGAGCTTACTGCCTATGTTTTCTTCTAAGAAGTTTATAGTTTCTTGTCTTATTTTCAAGTCTTCAATCCATTTTGAGTTAATTTTTGTGCATAGTGTAAGATAGTGGTTCAGTTTCACTCTTTTGCATATGGCAGTCTAATTTTCCCAGAACCATATATTGAAGAGACTGTCCTTTCTCCATCATATATTCTTGGCTCTTTGTCACAAATAATTGAGCACATACATGTCAGCTTATCATTAGGCTGTCTATTCTTTTCTTTTGGTCTTTGTGTCTGTTTTTGTGCTGGTACCATACTGTTTTGATTACTATTGCCTTATCATCTAGTTTGAAATCAGAAAGTATGATCTCTCCAGCTTTGTTCCTCTTTCTCAAGATTGCATTGGCTATTTAGGGTCCTTCATGGTCCCACACAAATTTTAAGATTGTTTGTTGTATTTTTATGAAAAATTGAATTTTTATATGGATTGCATTGAATCTGTAGATTGTCTTGGGTAGTATAAAATATTAACAATATTCTTCCAGTCCATAAGCATGGACTATCATTCCATTTATTTGTGTCATTTTGAATATCTTTGATCAGTGTCATAGTTTTCAGTGTATCAGGTTTTTTACCTCGGGTTAAATTTACTCTTAGATATTTTATTTTTTTGATGCAGGCTGTAATTGGGATATTTTAAAAGTTTATCTGTTTAAAAATGCAACAGATTTCTGTATATTGCTTTTGTATTCTGCAGCTTAATTGAATTCATGTATCCTACCAGTTTCTTTGGTGCAGTCTTTGTGGTTTTTTTTTTTTTTTTAAGATTTTATTTATTTATTTGACAAACAGAGATCACAAGCAGGCAGAGAGAGAGGGAAGCAGGCTCCCTGCTGAACAGAGAGCCTGATGCGGGGCTCAATCTCAGGACCCTGGGATTATGACCTGAGCCGAAGGCAGAGGCTTTAACCCACTGAACCACCCAGGCGCCTTCTTTGTGTTTTTTTATATATAGTATCATATCATCTGCAAATAGAGATAGATTTACTCTCCCATTTCCAATTTGGTTGTTTGTTTCTTTTTCTTGTCTAATTGCTCTAGCTGGGATTTGCAGAGCTATGTTGAATAAAAATGGTGAATGTGGGAGTCATTGTTCCTGAATTAGAGAAAATGCTTTCAGCTTTTTGATATTGAGTATGATGTTAACTGTGAGCTTGTCTCTATAATGTTGAAATATATTCCCTCTATGTATACTTTGTTGAGTTTTTTATCATGAGCAGATGTTGAATTTTGTCAGATGCTTTTTTCATCTCTTAAGATGATCATGCGATTTTTATTTTTCATTTTGTTAATGTGGTGTATCATATTGGTTTAATTTATGAATGTTAAACCATCCTTGCATGTCAGGAAAAATCCCACTTGATCATGGTGTATGATCCCTTTAATATATTGTTAAATTAGATTTGTGAATATCTTGTTGAAGACTTTTGCATCTATGTTCATCAAGGGTATAGGCCCATAATTTAATTTTCTTGTAGTGTCCTTGTCTGGTTTTGGTGTCAACATAATGCTGGCCTCATAAAGTAAGTTTGGAAATGTTTCCTCCTTTTCTATTTGCTCAGGAGAGTTTAAGAAGGAAGTTTAGTATTAATTTTTCTTTGAATGTTTGGTAGAATTCATTAGTGGAGCTCTACTCTGGACTTTTGTTTTTTGGGAGTTTTTAATGACAGATCCAATCTCCTTACTGGTAATTGATCTGTTCAGATTTTCTATTCCTACATGTTTAGTCTTGAAGGGTTTTATATTTCTAGAAATTTATTTCTTCTGGATTGTTTAACTTGTTGGCATATAATTGTTCATAGTAGTGTCTTATGATCCTTTGTGTTTCTGTGGTATTGGTTGTAAGTCTCCTCTTCCAGATTTTGAGTTTTCTTTTTCTTGGTAAGTCTGGTAAGTCTAACTAAAGGTTTGTTAATTTTGTTTATCTTTTCAAAGTATGAGCTCTTGGTTTCATTATCTTTTATATTACCTTCTTAGTCTCTATTTCATTCATTTCTGTTCTGATCTTTATTTCCTTCAACTAGCTTTGGGCATTGGTCTTCTTTTTGTATTTTTTTGAGGTGCAAATTTACATTGTTTGAGATTTTTCTTGTTTCCTGAGGGTAGGCATTTATCACTATTAACTTCCTCCTTAGAACAGCTTTTGTTCTATTCCACAAACTTTAGTATATTGTATTTTCATTTGTATCAAGGTATCTTTTCCCTTTTGATTTATTTATTGACTGATTGATTGTTCAGATATATTTTATCTCCACATATTCTTGAATTTTCCAGGTTTTTTTGTTATTGGTTTCTAGTTTCATGTAATTGTGGTTGGAAAAGATGTTATGATTTCAATCTTCTTATATTTGTTAACAGTTGTTTTGTAGCCTAACATGTGATCTATCCTGGAGAGTATTCCATGTGCATTTAAAAAGAATTTGTATTCATTGCTTTTGGATAGAATGTTCTGTATGTATCTTTTAAGTCAATATTTTGTCATTTAAAGCCAATGTTTCCTTATTGAATTTCTGTCTCTATGTAAGGGGGTTTTATAGTCCCCTACTATTATTGTTTTGCTATCTATTTCTTCCTTTAGTTTTGTTAATATTTGCTTTGCATATTTTAGGTGCCCCACATATTTTTTATTAAACCTTGAAATCAGTGAATGGCCAATATCTGGTAACTGTTTAAATCATTAGTTTGGATGGTATTAAGATGATGGAACGGAAGACAAATTTTGAGCTTTATGAATCAGCGTACTTCTTGAGACCTGATTTGAATTCTTGCACTAATTGATGGGTGCTAATAGGTTAAGAAAAGTATACATATCTTGGGAATCTTCTACATAAATTTGGTTTGTATAAATTTAGGAATGCAGTAGTTATTCAATTATCAGGTTGACATGATTGCTATCACATATTTGAGCCCCTGTTCTCAAAGCTTTTCTGCTTTTTTCTCCTTGCTTATAAAAATGGCCCCACCCTAGACACAAAGATCAATCTTGATTTGTCAAGTGGATCTAAAGAACAATTAAGTAACATTGATTCACCATTAAGGTAAGCTTACTTTTGATTTGACTTGATCTGGTTTTTCTTTTTTTTTTTTTTAAGTTGTATTTATTTATTTGGGAGAGCGAGAGAGATCATGCACACGTGAGCAGGGGGAGGGACAAAGACAGAGGGAGAGTAGACTCCCAACAGACTCCTACTGAGCAAGAACCTGAGGCAGGTCTCAATTCCACCACCCTGAGATAATGAGCCGAAACCAAGAGTGAGACCCTCAACATAATGAGCCACCCAGAAGGCACCACTTGATCCCATTTTTCACTTATAGTGGTGAAAATGCTTCACTGACGTGTGTGAGTGTGTGTGTGTGTGTGTATGTGTGTGTGTTGGGAGGGAATGCCAAGCATTTGTTTTCCTTTCCCTTTAATAGTATGCTTGTAACAGGATATATCTGATACAAGTGACAGAAAACTAAATCCAAACTGATATAAGCAAAGAAGTTTATTGGCTCTTCCAAGTAAGAACTTTAGGGGTAGAATTGGCTTCAAATATGGTCTTGTTGAGGTCGAACATAATCAAGATCTCTCATGCTCACCTTTCATCAGTACCTTGGCTTTATTCTTGAGCTAGATGTGGTGGCAAGAGGCAGCTTCAGTTATAATCTTTGAGGTTCAAGTTCAGTGGAGGAGAGTATTGCCACAATCTTCAAAGCCTCAGAAGCATTTTCATTTTACCGTATTTGTTCTGATTTGATGACCTGTTAATCGTTACCACTTTTTTTTTTCCCCAAAGCATGCTATCTAATGCATTAGGTTGGAAAAATTAGGTCCCACTCTTGAATGTGGTATTGGAATAAATTCTCACTGAAACCATAATACTTGTTGTAACACTATAATGTTTACCTCACTCCTAGACTTTAGGGAATTGTTCCTTCACCCAGTGTAGCAATATGGTTAGTAGAACTACCAAACATAGTACTGCACAGTAACAGTACCTCCAACACCCCACCCCCAGGGTTGTATATTGTGACATGGATTATTAACCATAATGTTGATTTTCCCATATAATGTTACTGGTCCAATGAATGACCAATGCCAAGTAAATCTGTGTCTATCTCTGGGATAAATATATATAATAAGAGGAGAAAGTTGTCTTAGATATGTAGCAAATGTTTGGCTACAAGCTGAGGATTTGAAAAATAAATTGATAGAAACATCTGCTGGCTTTAGGCACTGAGAATACCAGAACATCCCTGGTTATGCATCCTTTCCACTGATTTTTTTTTTTTGTGTGTGTGTGTGTGTGTTTTCTAGTATCCCTCCAAAGCTGCTGTTGTTGTTGTTTGCCTAAATGAATTCTAAGTATGTTTCTACCAATAAAAAGAGACTTTGTTATTGAGACTTGACTTTCTTCTCACTTTTGGTACGACCTTTGTCGTACTTCCCTATGACTGAGTACCTGCTTTGAAAAATTGCCTAGTAAATAGACCTTTTTAAAATTTCTACTGTGGGGCACCTGGGTGGCTCAGTGGGTTAAAGCCTCTGCCTTTGGCTAGGGTCATGAGCCCAGGGTCCTGGGATCAAGCCCTGCATCAGGCTCTCTGCTCCACGGAGAGCCTGCTTCCTCCTCTCTCTCTCTCTCTGCTTGCCTCTCAGCCTATTTGTGATATCTGTCTGCCAAATAAATAAATAAAATTAAAAAAAATAAATGAAATTTCTACTGTGACCTATTTTCAGACTTACAAAAAATTTCTATAATGATACACAGGATTTTTTAAACCCAGGTCACCCAGATTTTAACATTTTACCATGTTTGCTTCAATTTTCTCTTCCTCTCCAAGTATATTACTTATGTATAAATTGATACTAAGTTGCATACATGATGCTCTTGACCCCTTCATTTTCAGTGCATTCTTAAAAATATGTGCACCGTCTTGCATAATTGAGGTAAATTATAAAAACCGTGAAATTATCATAGACAAATAATAGTATTTCAGATTTTGCCAGTTTCAATTACGATTTTTATAACAAAAGAAAATTCTGGATTATACATTGTCGTGTATGATCATGTATGATCATGTCATGTATGCATGTCATGTCTGGATCATCCATCAGTCATCATCATATCTTCTTAGTCTCCTTTAATCTTGTATAATTTTTTGGTGCTTCTTTTTTTCCTGACATTTTTAAAGATACAGGCCAGTTATTTTGTATTATACATACCAGTTACTTTGTACTATACATGTGATGTCGATTTTTCTCAATGCTAATGTGAACCTTGATCACTTGGTTGAAGTGACATCTGCTAATTGCTCCATAAAGTTTGCCATTTTCTTCTTGTAATTACTATATATGTGTTGTGGAAGTACTTTAACTAAAATCCTTTGATTCCTCATTCTTCCAACCCCTCATTTTTTGCCTTCCCAGATCTTTATAAATTTTGTTCTTTCTTTATTCTCACCAATTTCCTCTATGAATGATCATCTGGTTTCTCCCACTGTGCAGTCCCTGTCATCACTCATCCATCATACAACAAATATTCTGGTTCTCATGCTCATTCTTTAACCAGAGTCTTGCTATGCAATTAGAGTGTGCTAAGTGCTCTTTACCTGGTCTTTGTTATCATCTTAGGCACCTGGTCATTTTAGGCACCTTATTAGGCTCCTTGTAACTCATCTGCTACATCTGCCAGATAGCATTGTATTGAAACTACCAATATTAAAGCCTATTTGTTATTTGTGACTTTATCCTCTAAATAATTGATTCCACCTAACTAACTGTTTGACTGTAGCAACCTGCTCCCCCAATTTGTGTGTGTGCGTGTGTTTTGTTTTTACAAATTTAGATCTTCCCAGTTTCCTAGCTATCCTAATCTTGCTACCCCTTAATATCTTTTTTAGATAATAGACAAATTTCAGTCCTAGCTGCTCAAAGCTGGTAAATTAATAAACATGCAAAATATTATGGAACAACTCTATTGTCTGGTAATAATGATGATACTATTTCCAATAGGCAAACTTTGTATTGTACCATTTTGAAATTTGGATTTTACCATAAAATTGTGAAATCTCATTTTTATGGTTATTAAAATTATATGCACAGAGGAATGAGTGTTAAAGCCTGAAACCTTCATAAATAACATTGTCCAACTGAAGCAACAGGGACAATCAAAGATTGTTTTGATTTCAGTTTTTCTATTAAATTCAGGACAAGATCAGAAACACTAGGATGTAGATGAGGAGGAGGAAATACCCTCCTTCTGCTAACCAAGAAGCAAAGTAGAACATAGAAATCAGAAAAGACTTTCTGTCACTATCACAGCAAGGAAATGAAAAAGAAAACAACACAACACAAAACAAAGCAAAACAAAAAAACAGTTCATTTGGGATTATTTCTATAAGAATTTAGTTATGATTCTTAAACTGTGTGAAGTACTTCAGGTTTATTATATTTACTTCTTATTTCCTCATGATAAATAGCAATACATACTTTAAGCAACAAGTATGACCCTCTGGAGAGAGGCAGAAAAAAGAAAGTGAAGGATAAGGGCTCATGTTCTAAAGTGTGATAGCGATGTTAGGGAGATAGAACAGGTTATATTCCTAAGTGTCTGAGAAAAGGCAAAACTGGGATTGTATAGAGATGTTCTCTCTTCTCATCTTGTGTTTACCCATAAATGGCCCACAAAGGCTTCCTGATACCACAATGATTCTTCCAAACCCAAAGGATTATGGTTTCTCTATTCATATTTGTACTTTAGCCACAACATTATCATAGATTCCTGATTCTGTGTACTAGTCTTTACAAAGTTTTATAGGCATTTTTCATGTTAGTTTTCCCAGCATTAGTGAAAAGGTAAATCATGTGTTTTTATTTTTAAAGATTTTATTTATTTATTTGACAGAGAGAGAGATCACAAGTAGGCAGGAGGCAGGCAGAGAGAGGAGGAAGCAGGCTCCCGGTGGAGCAGAGAGCTCAATGCAGGACTCGATCCCAGGACCCTGGGATCATGACCTGAGCCAAAGGCAGAGGCTTTAACCCACTGAGCCACCCAGGTGCCCCATGTGTTTTCATTTTTATAGGGTGATTGTTACTGTACAAGTGAAGGGTTCTGAATATTTACTTTTCAGTCTGTAAGCTCCATGTGGATAATTGCCTAAATTGGTTACTACAATATTCTGGGAATGGTATTAGTTGCAGAGCATGTAACCAGTAAGTATATAGTCATCTACTAAAAGGCTTGCTTAAACACGGAGCTTGCTAGCTGCAGAGACAACATTTTGCCTTTCCATCCCTTCCCTTCAGTAAAGGGCTCAATAAATCCTGTCTTTAACTTTATGAAAAGACATGCAAACGCTTAAACAAATTTGACACATTTATTATTAAATTAATTATTTATTAATTATTTAGTAATTATTATTATTAAAATTACTGAAAGAACTACTTCAAACAGGTTATAAACCAAGTTGCACCAGATCTGTTTATTATAAACTGTGGAATTAGAGTACATATTGAAGGAAACAGTCAGGGTAACTGAAGGATATTAGGGTGGTCTGTAAATTATTAGAGTTTGGAGGCTGTTTTTTTGCCCTTATCTCTCTACAAGGGCACTTTCCCTTCTACAAGGGTGTTAAAAACACACCAGATACCCAAATGAATGTCTGATACTCATAACTAGTTGAAATAGAGTTTCATTTCCCTACTTGAAATAGAGTTTGCATGCAAACTCGATAGAAAGCAACCTTATCCAGTCTTATATTTTTAATTAAATGCAAATTCAAGCCTTAACTGTTAAGAATGTTGCCATATTATCAATATTAATAACATCCAGCTTGAGGAAAAAATGTGAAGAGTTTTCATGATTGACTCTCCTTTGACTGTCCAGAGTTCAAATAGAAGACCCTGAGGGTGACATTAGCTCTCTCTATACTCTCTTCCAGGGTTTGCTCTCAGTGTTCCCATTTGAGAGACCTCAGTCACAGGTTTGTAAAGCTACTGTTGCATTTTAATCCTTCTCAAATTCTAATTAAGTTATGGTCTTAATACAAAGTAATTATATTTACTGACCTATGATTAATGCAAGCCATAAAGCAATTAACTGAAGAGAGACAAAAATGTGGTTAGTATCATTGACTTACTGGTCATAAGCAGAATTAACATTATCTTTGAAATGTGGGTTCTTTTACACAGATCATTGACATGGTTGTCATAGAAACTGTCTGTCTTATTATTACTGCAGTCTCTAGGCATCTGTTCCAGGTTCAAACACTCATTGACATGTGCATTCATTTGGTCATATAAGATGTCTTATCTCAGGCACCTTTATTATCCATGAATATGCTGACTCCCTTTAAATAATGAAACACCACTTGAAAATTAATAACCACGGATGTGTCAGAATTAGAGATTTGGTTGACAACTGCTGACAAAGATCACTGAGATATAACTGTGGCTTGTGTTACATGGATTTATAGAGAACTATAAATTATTTGCAATAGTGGTAGATAGCCCTGGGATTTAAGAAATACCTGTTTGTTTTTGTTTGTTTGTTTGTTTTTTACCTAAATGGAAGAAGTCTTGGAATTCTAAGAGTTTTTACAAATATGCTTGAATATAGCCTTAAAGAGTTTGATGTTGGAAAAATTCACCCCACTTCAAACAATAATGTAATTATACAAGATCTAATCACAGATAACTAGTGAAGCTATTCAATTCCTGTTGGCTTAAATCTCCTAACTCCTTGGCCACTGCTAGGAATATTTGGCATTAGCTTTCACAGTGACATTTTGAGCAAGATAATTCTTAATTTTGCAGGACTGTTTTTAACATTTTAGGGACTTTAGCATCCCTTTCCTTCAAATATTAAATGCCAGTAGTAGTTCTCTGCCCCAGTCCCAGTAGTAACCAACTGTGAATCCATACATTTTCAAATGCCCCCTATGTGGGCATGGCGTGGAGTGGGAGAGGTGGTACTACTTGTGGTTGGGAACCACTGTAAAATTCTTAGCAAAGATGTCTTTTCTAGATCTGCCATTTTCTCAGCAAATGATTCTTAAATTGTTCTATTTAAATTGCTCAGATATGAATCTCATATTAATTGCGAACTATAAGGTTACAATTGCTTTAAGCAGTCAAGGACACTAAAAGAATATCAGGAAAAGAACAAAATGCGAAGTTAAAGAGATTCGGTGCCCTGGGGAAAAAAACTGATAGAAAAATCACTAGGTTGACAAATATTAAGTAAAATATTATAAAATAGAATAGTAAGGATTTATATTTCTCTCTGCTGAAAGTTGCAGAAAACATAGTAGATAATTCATTAAAAAGAAATATAAGATAAATAGATTGCAGGACTGAGAGTCTGTGTTATGTAGAAGGAATTCACTACAATTATAGAAAACATAAGCCCATGGGGCCAGAAGGAAATATCTTGTAGTTTTATACCAAAGAAACTTGGACAAGAAGGTCTTTGAAGATATCTGGTACAGAGATGCCTCGTATTTTTCCTGCAACTTGAAAGTTGATGCAAGAAAGGAATCTACACTTTTTCAGTCTAGTGAATAACAGAAAAGTATTTTTCTTTTATCTATAAAAGACTGACATATTTCATTGATTTTTATTTTTCTGCTATTGAATTGTACAATAAAGAATTGCTGCTAATGTAATATAATTACTATAAAATATTTGTTTGCACAATCATAGTCTTGGTACACAATAAATAATTGACTAAAATAAATCCAGAGAAGGCTAGAAATAGTAATAACAATAACAATAATAATAATAATATCTAACTGTAACATCACTTTTACTGTGTGAGAGAGGAAATTAATGTTGAAAGATATTTAAAGTAGTCCCTCTGCTACTTATCTGCAGAAACTGTCTCAAAATATTAGGACATCTGGGGAGGAGTCAAGATGGCCGAGAAGTAGCATGCTGAGACGACATCAGCCAGCAGGAGATCAGCTAGATAGCCTATCAAACCATTCTGAACACCTACAAATCCAACAGGAGATCGAAGAGAAGAAAAACAACAATTCTAGGAACAGAAAATGGACCACTTTCTGAAAGGTAGGACCAGCGGAGAAGTGAATCCAACGAGATGGGAAGATAAACCCCAGGGGGAGGGGCCGGCTCCCGGCAAGCGGCGGAGCACAAAATCAGAACTTTTAAAAGTCGGCTCCACGGAGGGACATCACTCCAGAGGCTAAACTGGGGTGAAGACCTCACGGGGACAATGTGGACTCAGGTCCCACGGGGTCACAGAAGGATCGGGGGTGTCTGAGTGTCGCAGAGCTCACAGGTATTAGAGCGGGGAAGTCGGCTGCGGAGACAGAGCCGAGGTTTCCTAGTGGTCTGTGACACGGACCGGTGCTCTGTGGCACTGGCCGGTGCTCTGTGTGAGGGGTCCCCACAAGATCCGGGGAGACTCCGACCCGGGAGAGCTCAGGGATCTACGGGCTCCGGAGACTCCAGGTGGGACTCTGCCAGAGACAGAGACACTTGGTCACAGGCTGGGTGAGCTCGGAGCTCCCAGAAGCCAGTGAGACGGGACTGCTGACGCACGATTTTCTCTGAGCGCGGTCTGCGGGCGCGCGCGGTCTGCGAGTGCGCGCAGTGTCGGCAGGCCCACGGTGTCGGCGGGCGCGCGGTGTCTGCGGGCCCGCGGTGACTGCGGGCCCGCGGTGACTGCGGGCGCGCGGTGTCTGCGGGAAGACGCGCACGCGCAGTCTCCGGCGCAAACGTGGGCTAGGGAGACTGGAGGGATTAAATGATTTTCTCTGAAGGCGCACTGAAGACTGGGGCCCCTAGCTCTCGGCTCCTCTGAACCAGAGATTGGGAGGCCGCCATTGTCATTCCTGTCCTCCAGAACTCTACAGAAAGCCATTCAGGGAACAAAAGCTCCTGAAAGCAAACCTGAGAGGATTACTTAGCCCGGCCCCTGGTAAGGGCAGTGCAACTCCGCCTGGGGCAAAGACACCTGAGAATCACTACAACAGGCCCCTCCCCCAGAAGATCAAAGAAATACAGCCAAGACCAAGTTCACTTAACAAGGAGAACAGCGGATTCTTATCTGGACAAAATGACAAGGCAGAAAAACTCACCACAAAAAAAAGAGCAGGAGACAGGACCGAAGGCTAGGGACCTAATCAATACAGACATTGGTAATATGTCAGATCTGGAATTCAGGATGACGATTCTCAGGGTTCTAGCCGGGCTCGAAAAAGGCATGGAAGATATTAGAGAAACCCTGTCAGGAGAAATAAAAACCCTTTCTGGAGAAATAAAAGAAATAAAGTCTAATCAAGTTGAAATAAAAAAAGCTATTAATGAGGTGCAATCAAAAATGGAGGCTCTTACTGCTAGGATAAATGAGGCAGAAGACAGAATTAGTGATATAGAAGACCAAATGGCAGGGAATAATGAAGCAGACCAAAAGAGAGACAATCAACTACTGGAACTCGAGGGGAGAATTCGAGAGATAAGTGATGCCATAAGACGAAACAACATGAGAATAATTGGGATTCCAGAAAAAGAAGAAAGAGAAATAGGAGCAGAAGGTATACTGGAGAGGATTATTGTAGAGAATTTCCCTAATATAGCAAGGGGAACAAGCATCAAAATCCAGGAAGCCCAGAGAACACCTCTCAAAATCAATAGGAATCGACCCACACCCCGCCATCTAATAGTAAAATTTACAAGTCTTAGCGACAAAGAGAAAATCCTGAAAGCAGCACGGGACAAGAAGTCTGTAACGTACAATGGTAAAAATATTAGATTGGCAGGAGACTTATCCACAGAGACCTGGCAGGCCAGAAAGAACTGGCATGATATATTCAGAGCACTAAACGAGAAAAACATGCAGCCAAGAATACTTTATCCAGCTAGGTTATCATTGAAAATAGAAGGAGAGATTAAAAGCTTCCAGGACAAACAAAAACTGAAAGAGTTTGTAAACACCAAACCAGCTCTACAGGAAATATTGAAAGGGGTCCTCTAAGCAAAGAGAGACCCTAAAAGTATTACCAGAAAGGAACAGAGACATTATACAGTAACAATCGCCATACAGGCAATACAATGGCACTAAACTCATATCTCTCAATAGTTACCCTGAATGTAAATGGGCTAAATGCCCCAATCAAAAGACACAGGGTTTTAGAATGGATAAAAAAACAAAACCCATCCATATGCTGCCTACAAGAAACTCATCTTAGACCTGAAGACACCTCCAGATTGAAAGTGAGGGGGTGGAAAACAATTTACCATGCTAATGGACATCAGAAGAAAGCTGGGGTGGCAATCCTTATATCAGATCAATTAGATTTTAAGCCAAAGACTATAATAAGAGATGAGGAAGGACACTTCATCATACTCAAAGGGTCTGTCCAACAAGAAGATCTAACAATTTTAAATATCTATGCCCCTAACATGGGAGCAGCCAACTATATAAACCAATTAATAACAAAATCAAAGAAACACATTGACAAGAATACAATAATAGTTGGAGACTTTAATACACCCCTCACTGAAAGGGACAGATCATCCAAGCAAAAGATCAACAAGGAAATAAAGGTCTTAAATGACACACTGGACGAGATGGACATCACAGATATATTCAGAACATTCTACCCCAAAGCAACAGAATACACGTTCTTCTCTAGTGCCCATGGAACATTCTCCAGAATAGATCACATCCTGGGTCATAAATCAGGTCTCAACAGGTATCAAAAGATTGGGATCATTCCCTGCATATTTTCAGACCACAATGCTCTGAAGCTAGAACTCAATCACAAGAGGAAATGTGGAAAGAGTACAAATACATGGAGGCTCAACAGCATCCTTCTAAAAAATGAATGGGTCAACCAGGAAATTAAAGAAGAATTGAAAAAAACCATGGAAACAAATGATAATGAAAACACAACGGTACAAAATCTGTGGGACACAGCAAAGGCAGTCCTGAGAGGAAAATATATAGCGATACAAGCCTATCTCAAGAAACAGGAAAGGTCTCAAATACACAACCTAACCCTACACCTCAAGGAACTCGAGAGAGAGCAACAAAGAAAGCCTAAACCCAGCAGGAGAAGAGAAATAATAAAGATCAAAGCAGAAATCAATGAAATAGAAACCAAAAAAACAATAGAACAAATCAATGAAACTAGGAGCTGGTTCTTTGAAAGAATTAATAAGATTGATAAACCCCTGGCCAGACTTATCCAAAAGAAAAGAGAAAGGACCCAAATAAATAAAATCATGAATGAAAGAGGAGAGATCACAACCAACACCAAAGAAATACAAACAATCATAAGAACATATTATGAACAACTCTATGCCAACAAATTCGACAATCTGGAAGAAATGGATGCTTTCCTAGAGACATATAAACTGCCAAAACTGAACCAGGAAGAAATAGAAAACCTGAATAGGCCCATAACCAGTAAGGAGATTGAAACAGTCATCCAAAATCTCCCAACAAACAAAAGCCCAGGGCCAGATGGCTTCCCAGGGGAATTCTACCAAACATTTCAAGAAGAATTAATTCCTATTCTCCTGAAACTGTTCCAAAAAATAGAAATGGAAGGAAAACTTCCAAACTCATTTTATGAGGCCAGCATCACCTTGATCCCCAAACCAGACAAGGATCCCATCAAAAAAGAGAATTACAGACCAATATCCTTGATGAACATAGATGCGAAAATTCTCACCAAAATACTAGCCAATAGGATCCAACAGTACATTAAAAGGATTATTCACCACGACCAAGTGGGATTTATTCCAGGGCAGCAGGGTTGGTTCAACATCCGCAAATCAATCAATGTGATACAGTACATTAACAAAAGAAAGAACAAGAACCATATGATACTCTCAATAGATGCTGAAAAAGCATTTGATAAAGTGCAACATCCCTTCCTAATCAAAACTCTTCAAAGTGTAGGGATAGAAGGCACATACCTCAATATTATCAAAGCCATCTATGAAAAACCCACTGAAAGTATCATTCTCAATGGAGAAAAACTGAGAGCTTTTCTGTTAAGGTCAGGAACACGGCAGGGATGTCCACTATCACCACTGCTATTCAACATAGTGCTAGAAGTCCTAGCCTCAACAATCAGACAACAAAAAGAAATTAAAGGCATCCAAATCGGCAAAGAAGAAGTCAAACTATCGCTCTTTGCAGATGATATGATACTATATGTGGAAAACCCAAAAGGCTCCACTCCAAAACTGCTAGAGCTTGTACAGGAATTCAGTAAAGTGTCAGGATATAAAATCAATGCACAGAAATCAGTTGCATTTCTTTACACCAACAACAAGACAGAAGAAAGAGAAATTAAGCAGTCAATCCCATTTACAATTACACCCAAAACCATAAGATACCTAGGAATAAACCTAACGAAAGAGGCAAAGTATCTATACTCAGAGAACTATAAAGTACTCATGAAAGAAATTGAGGAAGACACAAAGACATGGAAAAATGTTCCATGCTCATGGATTGGAAGAATTAATATCGTGAAAATGTCTATGCTACCTAAAGCTATCTACACATTTAATGCAATGCCTATCAAAATTCCATCCAATTTTTTCAAAGAAATGGAACAAATAATCCTAAAATTTATATGGAACCAGAAAAGACCTCGAATAGCCAAAGGAATATTGAAAAAGAAAACCAAAGTTGGTGGCATCACAATTCCAGACTTCAAGCTCTACTACAAAGCTGTCATCATTAAGACAGTATGGTACTGGCACAAAAACAGACACATAGATCAATGGAACAGAATAGAGAGCCCAGAAATAGACCCTCAACTCTATGGTCAACTAATCTTCGACAAAGCAGGAAAGAACATCCAATGGAAAAAGGATAGCCTCTTCAACAAATGGTGTTGGGAAAATTGGACAGCCACATGCAGAAAAATGAAATTGGACCATTTCCTTACACCACACACGAAAATAGACTCAAAATGGATGAAGGATCTCAACGTGAGAAAGGAATCCATCAAAATCCTTGAGGAGAACACAGGCAGCAACCTCTTCGACCTCAGCCGCAGCAACTTCTTCCTAGGAACAACGCCAAAGGCAAGGGAAGCAAGGGAAAAAATGAACTATTGGGACTTCATCAAGATCAAAAGCTTTTGCACAGCAAAGGAAACAGTCAACAAAACCAAAAGACAACTGACAGAGTGGGAAAAGATATTTGCAAACGACATATCAGATAAAGGGCTAGTATCCAAAATCTACAAAGAGCTTAGCAAACTCGACACCCAAAGAACAAATAATCCAATCAAGAAATGGGCAGAGGACATGAACAGACATTTCTGCAAAGAAGACATCCAGATGGCCAACAGACACATGAAAAAGTGCTCCATATCACTGGGCATCAGGGAAATACAAATCAAAACCACAATGAGATACCACCTCACACCAGTCAGAATGGCTAAAATGAACAAGTCAGGAAATGACAGATGCTGGCGAGGATGCGGAGAAAGGGGAACCCTCCTACACTGTTGGTGGGAATGCAAGCTTGTGCAACCACTCTGGAAAACAGCATGGAGGTTCCTCAAAAAATTGAAAATAGAGCTACCTTATGACCCAGCAATTGCACTACTGGGTATTTATCCTAAAGATACAAACATAGTGATCCAAAGGGGCACGTGTACCCGAATGTTTATAGCAGCAATGTCCACAATAGCCAAGTTATGGAAAGAACCTAGATGTCCATCAACAGATGAATGGATAAAGAAGAGGTGGTATATATATACGATGGAATACTATGCAGCCATCAAAAGAAATGAAATCTTACCATTTGCGACGACATGGATGGAACTAGAGCGTATTATGCTTAGCGAAATAAGTCAACTGGAGAAAGACATCTACCACATGATCTCCCTGATATGAGGAAGTAGAGATGCAACGGGGGTGGGAGTTAAGGTGGTAGGAAAAGTAAAAATGAAAGGAGATGGGATCAGGAGGGAGAAAAACCAAAAGAGACTCTTAATGTCATAAAACAAACTGAGGGGGGTGGGGGGAAGAGGGGTTGGGTGAGAGTGGTGGGGTTACATTATATGTTTAAATAAAGCTTAAATAAAGTAAAAAAAAAAAAGAATGCCATCTGCTACACACTAAAAAAAAAAATATTAGGACATCTGCTTGGTATTAAAATATAGAATTGGGAGTCATCAGATTTCTGTGTAATTAAAGTAGAACTATTTCCTAGGTTGTGCTTAGAAATGATGGTAGAGTTAGGCAGCTTTGGAATTCAAAGTACAGGGCTTGCTAGATGTGAGTATGAGAAAATATATTTATCCACTGTATATAAGTTAGTAATGGCAAGAGAGAAGAGATGGAAAACAAAAACAAAAACTAAGTACGGGAAGAAAAAGTTCTGTCCTGTATTAAAGTTGAAGACATTAACATTTCAGAGGCCTGTATGATTGACCAGTAGTCTGAGTGACTGGTTTTTCATTACTGTGTTCATTACTTGGAATTAGCCAGAGAAATTCTTTGATTCACAGCTGATTTTTTACATTTTTAAGAGTTAAATTTTGATGGAATAAGTTGGGGCTAACAGCATAAGCTAGATGAATAGGATGTTTTGATTAGAATGAGATCTTTTAAAATTTTAGAAGCAGAAGAGTTGGCGGTTGGTCCAGGATGCATCACAGTGGTTGGGAGTGTGTATGCAATAACTGGGATTCTGAAAAACCAGACAATGAAAGGCTCAAAAGTCAGATAATTCCGTCACCTGGTCATTAAGTTTAGTGAGGATGGTGGTAGATACTGGAGTAAAAAGAAAACATTAAGTCAGGAGCCAAGGTGTTTGAGTAAATTGTAGTAATAGGAAGTTATATAGATGCAGAGGAGGAATGGTGGAAGATGAAGCAGTCTTGGTCCAAATGAAGTGGGTGACTGTTTTGAAGTTCCCCTGCTTCTGGGCTCTGGAGAAAGTGGAATATAAGAGAGTAAGAAGACAGCACTCACAAATTCTCATATCAGAGAGATCATATGATAATTGTTTTTCTCTGATTGACTTATTGGGTTTAGCATAATACCCTCTAGTTCCTGAGAGGGAGAGTGGGGGATCGTTGGGAGGAAAAGAGGGAAAAATGAAACAGGATGGGACCTGGGAGGGAGACAAACCATAAGAAACTCTTAATCTCAGGAGACAAACTGAGGGTTGCTGGGGGGTGGAGGGAGGGATAGAGCGGCTGGCTGGATTATGGACATTGGGGAGGGTATGTGCAATGGTGAGTGCTGTGAATTGTGAAAGACTGATAATTCACAGACCTGTACCCCTGAAACAAATAATACATTATATGTTAATTTAAAAAAAAAGGATACAAGAAAAAAAAAGACAGCATTCACTAGGGACGTTTTGTAAAGGAAGTAGTGCTTTGTCAGCAGTCTGCGGGGAAAAAAGCAGAAGTCTCTCTAGATATTTCAAGGAAAGAATTTTATATAGAGAATTAGAGGCTTACAAAAACAGGCATGCTACTCTGTTAATTCAAGAAATTATTACAGGGGGAAAAAAAAAAAGTGAGGAAACCACTACTAATAATCTTAGTTACCTGCAGAGCAGAATTAGGAGATTAACAGAAAGAAGCACCAGTTCCTCTGGATATTTCTCATAATCCATTCATCTGAATGCGAATTTACTGCTCTTCTAGCTTCCAAATTTTGTATAAATGTCTCCCATTCGTGGACTCTAAACCAGAATTTTGCTGACAAAGGAGTCTGGAGGTAATATTTCCAACCTCCATCCCCTGTGATACATGACATTGGCTGTTTTGCAGGTAGGAATAGCACTGGGTATGAACACACAACATCAAGAAGAAGTATCTTCAAGTAGGATGAGTTAAGACAAGGTAGAAAGGATATCAGTCAATAAGTTAAAGATAAATGTTTATTTCTTATTGTGAGCAAGTACTAAAGTAGTCAGAAGAACAAGTTTTGAAAGAGAGTGCAACAGTGGAAGATTGCATCAAAACCAAGAAAGCAAGTAACTCAAACTTTATGGGACCAGAAAAATTCTAGAGGAAATATTTTTTGGGGTGTTAATTAAATGTCACAGTGAAGTGAAGTATGGTAGGAATAGCTGACTTAGGTTTCCCTAAAAAGGAAAAGATTTCACTTTTTTCCCCCTAATAAAAAGAAAAGAAAAATAAATCAGGTCTTCTGAATGAAATTGGCAACATGGATTATTTATGTAGCTAGGGAAATTCTAAACTTCTATACAGGTAATAATGATCCAGGATCAAAATTGTGTATTAGAAATAGTGGCAACTTCTGACAAATGTCAGCATATTTCTAGTGGAATTGGAAATTGGTTTTAAAGGCTTTAACTTTTTTTACTTCAAAATTCTGGAAATCATTAAGAAAACATGTGAATACCAAAGAGGAAGATATAGTGTAGTACGTGAATTAGATTGTATTATTGTTCCAATTACTTATGAGTCCTTTAAGAACACTTTGATTCCCATTCCACTGATGTGGTTTTGGTGAAAAAAAAAAAAAAGAGTGGATATGTGCTATTTATGAAGAAAAGTTTAAGACACATCATATGTTCCTATGCTCCCCCTTTTTTACTCTGTCACCAGCCCAGCATATCTCAGATAGGGACTACTCTCTAATCCAGAGTCCCTGAATGCCAAAAGCACGGAGGAAATCTGAAGCCAACTAGTAATGAACTGACATCAAAGAACATCCATTTGTTTTTGCAACTGTGTTTGGGATTGTCTATAACTGTATGAATACTTAAAACATATAGATTCTATTTCCCAGATATATTTGACCATATACTTTTTTTCTTTTTTTGATCTCAGAAAATCTAGTAGAACAAGTTTCATTGAAAACGTGAGGAAATAGTGGTTTAAAGTTATAAACTGTGTTTTCTCTTAAAAGTATATATATTAAAGTATATTTTTTAAGAAAAAAATAATTTGGCTCCTGAATTGTTGATCTTTAAGATGCAGTAAGTGAAATTATTTTGATTACATTTCTGAACAAACTGTCTCGTGATATAACAAGATACATGCTATTATTACCAAACAGTAACAAGATGTAAATTATTTTTCTGATTGTTTTGTAACTCCTTTGTTCTTATGACATGTGTGACACTCAAGTGGTTATTTTATGGGTTGACTTTGTGACAAAACAGAAGCGAGGGGGAAAAAAGATTGCATCACTCATTCCAGTCCCTCTCCCTTGAAGTCACAGATGAAGATTGGGGTCTTGAGCTAATTCTGACTGGGAGGGGTAAACATGTATAAGAACAGGGTGTACTGGTAAATGGTTAATAGTTTGGGTAAAGAAAGAAAAAAGCTCTGATTTCTAGCATTTGCCAACTTCCAACAGTTACTCCTGCCATAGGCAGTTTAAACTCTGTCATGAAGTTCCTGACAATGGAGTTGGGGAAAGATGCACATGTTTACTGGCTCTCCTGACTATTCAAGCCAGCTGCTGTACACAACTGGAAATTAGCCTAAGCCTTTTAACTGGGGACCGGATTTCATTATGCCATTACTGAGCTGGTAATCATAGACTAAGCCCTAGATTCCCTTAAGTATTAAGTGTAAGTTGCAATGTCTCCTCGCTTGCTTTTTATACCACTTTTGCCAAATGAACATGAGAAAAGCTAGGGCCTACTTCTTTATACTATTCAGGTTTGGTTTGGAGTCTGGAATCCTGTGTGAATTATAGCTCAGTTTTTTAGAAACCTGACAGTGCTTGCTTTTGACAGCCCTTTCCTCTTTGCACCACATTCTTTACTTTCTACCTTCAGCACCCATTTGTCTTTCTACACTAGATCAGCTGCCCATGATATTGATTCTTCTTCTCAGCCTGTCTTCAAGAATTGGTTCTCATCAATCCTCATTCTGTACTATCACTTCTGAATTTCACTTTTTCCATCATTGACACCTGTCCACATCAGCTTGGATTTGCCCATTTAAACATCTCATCAACTTGCTCAGTTATCCTACTGTCATGACGCTATGATTTTTTATTATCTTCGGTGACCGAGATCAGAGTGTCTTCACCCCAATCCCCTGAGTTATAATAATTGTTGTGAGTAAATGCAATATATGTGTTTTAGACAGTTTGATTAATTGTTTTTTATTAATGTATTCAAAAGACCCAAGGCAATTCAAAACTCACATTTTTCAAGATTTAGTGTAGTTGGATTTCTGAGATATAATATCATATAGTAAAACTATATGAATAGTAAAACTATTACTATCATATGGTAAAACTTGAATAGTTTTACTATTCAACTTGAATAGTTTTACTATTCAAC